>JAAAKB020301206.1:0-16221 GCA_010014835.2 Apostichopus leukothele
AATCTTTAAAAACCTTTTTCATTTTCTTTGCCAAACATTTTATATTTATTTGTAAACATAAAGGGGTTCCTCCCGATGACATAACATTTTTACGTAAATTTAGGTTTGTAATTAAGATTAAAGTGTCTATTTTGGAAACAACAGAACACATTTGAAATGATTGCAAAATATAAATCTTTTTTTCAATTGTGCTTGAGGGTACGTAAGAGATGTTAACATTATGTTCACTCAAAGTGTATTATTATTAAGATGATTTAAAATGTTGTACTTACATTTTTGTGTTCAATTTTTGTTCACCAAGCAAATGAATGAACGTATAAATGTGATGCAAAAAAACGAAAGAAAGACGTACTGTATGTAACGAAAGCATGTTTAAATATATCTAACAGGCTACCACCCAACTTCAGAAATAAAACCTATGATCACTGATGGATGGTGCACCTTCCTACAACCGTCAGCTGTTTAGGGTATAAATATTTTCACTCCTGAAAAAGGGGGTCCGGTACCACTGAACCACCCATGAATCCGCCGCTGAACATATAACATACAAACATTATAACATGAGAGTTTTTAATTCAAGTTCATCAAAATACTGCTCTTTCTTTAATTCCGTTCCGCAAATATATAACATCAAAACAATATTACACGAGTGTTTTTAATCTGAGTAGTATCTATTTCAAATTCCGTTCCTTATACATATAAATATAACATCAACACAATATTACACGAGTGTATTTAATTTAAAAACATCAAAGCACTTCCTTTTTCCATGTCAGTTAAATAAACATATAACATCCAAACTATATGACATTAGTGTTTTTAGTCTGAGTACATCAAAATTAATTTCCTTTTCGAATACCGTTATATA
Organism: Apostichopus leukothele; assembly: GCA_010014835.2. NCBI lineage: Eukaryota > Metazoa > Echinodermata > Holothuroidea > Aspidochirotida > Stichopodidae > Apostichopus > Apostichopus leukothele. Next base: position 869 of record JAAAKB020301206.1, read on the forward strand.
AACATATACCATTCAAACACTATTTCACGAATGTTTTTAATCTCAATGCATCAACGCACTTTCCTTTTCCATTTCAGTTAAATAAACATATAACATCCAAACATTATGACATTAATGTTTTAATCTGAGTACATCAAAATTAATTTCCTTTTCGAATTCCGTTATATACACATATACCATTAAAACACTATTTCACGAATGTTTTTAATCTCAATGCATCAACGCACTTTTCTTTTCCATTTCAGTTAAATAAACATATAACATTAAAACTATATTACATCAGTGTTTTATGTCTGAGTACTTTAAAGTCAATTATTTTTTGAATTCCATTCCATAAACGTATACCATTAACACATTATTTCACGAATGTTTTTAATCTCAATGCATCAACGTACTTTCCGTTTCCATTTTAGTTAAATAAGCATATAACATCCAAACATTATGACATTAGTGTTTAAATCTGAGTATATCAAAATTAATTTCCTTTTCGAATTCCGTTCTATAAACATATACCATCAAAACATGATTACAATAATGTTTTCAATCTTAATACATTAAAGCACTTTCCTTTTCATTTCCAGTTAAATAAACATATAACATCCAAATATTATGACATTAGTGTTTAAATCTGAGTACATCAAAATTAATTTTCTTTTCGAATTCCGTTCTATAAACATATAACATTAACACATTATTTCACGAATATTTTTAATCTTAATGCATCAACGCACTTTCCTTTTCATTTCTAGGTAAATAAATATATAACATCCAAACATTATGACATCAGTTTTTTAAGCCTGAGTACTTTAAAGTAAATTACTTTTCGAATTCCGTTCCATTAACGTATAACATCCAAATATTATTACACGAGTGCTTTTAATCTGTGTGGTTTTTCTCCGAGTACATTACAGTAAATTCCTTCACCGATATTTGTACTTGTATAATTCATGCTCGATGAACATTAACGCATTGTTATGTACAACTAGACAACTCTCTGTTTCGTTGAACATAAAAATAGTGCATACCTAATCAGCATAAGTTTCAACATGAACTATATATATATATATCATCTAATCAGCTCATCGAAACAAAATAACGCAATTGTTTTATTCCTTTCTTTCGTTTGTGTTTCCTTTATTATTTAACTTATTTATTAAGACTGCATTAGTTTTTTAGACTCTCTTCTACACGTGTTGTCGCTAACACTTTCTTGAGAGATATTGTCCATGTTTTGTGTCTACATATTTTTAAATGTTCATGCATTGCTCACAGTTCTGAGCATTTATCTTCTGCATTGTATATAGTTGTACAAATAGTAAATGACTGAAATACAGTGTTGAAACTAAATATCCTAGATATGAATATGTTTTAAACATACCTAGACAATGTTCAGCATTGCAAATTGCTTTATAAGTCCTTTTCCACCAAATGCTATAAAATCAGTGTCATAGTCTAACCATCCCTTATCAAATTATACTAAATATTTGCTACAAACAAAGAGATTAGATTGCAGTACATTAAACATAGATATCCTCTTTAAATACTCTGATGATAACACAATATATATTCACCAGGTGTGTACATGCGTGCCTGGTAGGGAAACCTGTAATGTGGTGTTAGTGGTTGCTTACTACTGAATAATATAATTCATTTATTCAAGAGGCACGTAACAGCCATACTACAACACGCGCATATAGTAAAGTTTCAAATCTTATTACCTATTTTAGAATTATTTGACGACCATACTAAAAAAATGACGAATAGGGATTTACATTTTAGAGCATATATTAAAGAACTTTGGATAGCATTTTTCTACTTTACTGTTGAATATCGCAAGTGTAAGTAGCCAGTGTGGGCTATTCCATGTCCAAGTCGTGAAGATTGCCTTACGAATTTTCTTTTCCGAATGTTCATGTTAAACCTACTTCATTGTTCTTACTCCTCTGATAGTTATCATACTTAATGCTATTTTTCATTGATATTTCATACAACTTGCTTAATCATGACTTTTATGTACTAAACGGTTTTGAACAAGTTAGTATCATAGTTATAAATAGAGTTTATTGTCTACTATATTTAAATCAAAATATTTTCATTGTGACTTCTTGTCATTACTTGCACGCGTTGATAAAGCAGACTGATATTTTATTGATATTTCTGGTGATTTCATGATGGGAAAAATAAGGATCAAGAAGATTGCTCCAAAGGCTTCTTTACCATTTAGATCAATTACTAATTAAGCACAAGTAACGATTACAACAAGTATAGACAATCCACAGACAATCAGATCTCATCTCAAAATTCAGATATATGACCATTACGAAGTGATCAGTTTGGAGGCACATCAATCATCATACACCCATCAGTTGAGAAGTGAATGAGCTTTAAACTCACCTACTTCATGACCTTTGACATTAAACAATACACTCTAAACATTTTTCAAAACAATATGCATTCAAAGGCCAGAAGTGTTCCTTAATAGCCAAAATTCACCAACGTTGAATTTGTTCAGGTTGACATCTAAACCACACAATAAAATAATCCTTTTTGATAACATATCGTAGAAGATATTTTTATATGTCTTTCTGTCACTTTTCCTAAAAGAGAAACGAGTTCATGTTGACTAACACATGGAGTATACTAACTTGAACAGCAACAAATAATTCCATATCATAAAATGTTGATGTATTTTGGTGATCTTATTGCTAATTAACGATAAATATCTAAATTAAAACACAAACCTTTTTAGTTCATATCCCAAGTATATCGAATTGTTTTTCGTATTATATTTATGCCGTCATAATTTCATGACGAAAGTGTTCTTGGCAAACAGTGCAATTTCATTTTTCTGAGATGTAATGTGTAGGAAAAGCTTTGTTTTCAAATTATTGTTTAATTTTTGGAAATGTATTTTGTCGATCTTTTTTTTTTCTTACAGAAACGGATTTCTACTTGATGCCAGACATTTGTTTTGACATTTAGTCACGACAAGCAATCGCAGTATACTTTAAGCATAGTACAGTTGCATGGTCATACATACAACTAGCTAATTTCATTTCGTGCTCGTCAGTTGTTATATATAAAAAAAAAAAATCCTTGGTTCTTAAATTAAATTTTGTTAATCCAATAATCTAGTAAATTCCACTTGAAAATCAATTCAAGATAACACCCATACATGTTTCCTAACACATTTAAGCGTCAATACTCTGCTCGCAGAGAACGTCATTTATATCGTTATTTGAACAGTCGTCAGTTTGTGTTATATAAGTCTCAGACTCAGTGATACTAAAACGTGTACATGCTCCTTGGGTCATATCTTCCGGAACTGCAAATATGAAAATAAAAATGATATCGATATATCTATATATAAAAATATAAATATAAAAAATATTTAATTAGACAAAAACAGATAAATCCTAATTTAACAAAAAAACAATGCCAATTACACTTACCTGGCGTCATACTTCCATTGTGTTACATGTTGTACTTTTCATTGCCCTGTCAAGCATTGTAAACGAAGGTACCAGTGGGACCGAATATTCAAAATATGTTTTTCCGCCGGGACCTTCATCAGCAATGCTTGGCAGTGGAATGTAAGAATAACAAAGTGTAACACAATGAAAGCATGACGCTAGATAAAATGTCCATAACTATGACGAAAGTCTATGCTACGAACTAATGAATCATCATGAATTATATCCTTTTCTTACAAATAATAATATTCAACGTAAATATAGGAAACTTTCAAGTGAACATTATCCTTATTCTGTACAAAATGTACATACCAGTACGACACGTTTGAGGATTGGTTTTAATTTTGACAACTATGCGGGAGTAACGTTAAGCCGGATATTGTTAACAACTTTGATGTAAGAGATTCAATGGGAAGTTAAAAGAAAACAGTATCATCTTTACTTATACTTACCACATTCATATGAAACTTCAAGGTATTTGTATGTGCCACCACATGGATCATCATCATTGAATGTCTTCCTTTCTGCTGTTACGCTACATGTTCTCTTATCTTGACACATTTTAGTCACAACTTGGTATGAATTGGTCGAGTTGCAATTAAACTTCTATAAAAGAGCAAATTAAAAGCACATAAAGTATATAATAGTACGTCGATATGTTTTAGCAATCTAATTACCAAAAGAAAGTAAAACACAATTCACGTACTTAATCTTTACGACCATTTACTGCTTTTCAGTATTCCTTTTGAATTTTCAAACCTGTAAGTGTACTACAGATAGTATGTCATGAGTATTACGACAGGTACATAGTACAAGTGGATGTGTGTGTGTGTGTGTGGAAGGGGGGGGGGGGGGCTTTAACCCCATAAAAATGGGAAGTGCTAAGCCCAACAACCACTAGCAGACAGCACATCTTCGAAATTCTAATGAGATGGAAAATCCAGAACAGTGAGAAACTTCCAGCCTCTACCGGGATTCGAACCCGGGCCTCCCGCTTTCTATTGCGACACCCTAACCAACTAGGTCATGGACGCTGATTGTCTGTCCAGAGGTTCGAAACCCCGTAAGGAAGGTCGTAATTCCACTGTAGGCTTTTGTCAACTGTATCGAACAATGCTATAGATCTGTATTGGTTATATGTAGACTGAACAGTCGAAAATTCTTCAACATTGTTTCCTTAAATGCAAAATAAATCACCATTTTGGATTTACGTCCCACCCACCATTTTACCAAAAAATTCAAAGAGAGAATTTTCTTAATGTCATTCTTCCCCTTAGACCCCTCCCCTGGGTGACTTAGCATCTTAGCACCACCAGTACAAAACAAGGGGGTGACCCTGTCTTTAAATTATTCTTGCCCCGTCGCACGATACCTGATTGGGTCACTAACAGCGGATTATCCGTAAATCCATTATGTGACCACTCTCATACACCGTCTGCAATGCATGTTCATCTGTCAGGGATTATAGTGCATGTGCCTTTAATAATCTGAATTGCTTTCTTTTCAGTTTTCTAACGAATTTCCTTTCGTAATTGGCCGAGACTGTTCAGGAGTGGTAGAAGAGGTCGGTGAACTCGTGATGAATTTCAAACCAGGAGATGAGGTCAGTCTTTCTGATCTTAAAGATACAATAATGATGCGTTACCATGGCTGCATTAGCTTCTATTCGAGGAAATAATTTAATTGTCTATGTAAAGTTTGAAACTGGAAGAGACCTAATATTGTGTGGGATCGGTTTTGCTTATATCTTTCAATAATTAATATCTAGAATCCAAATCAATCTTGTATTGCGAGCCCTGGTAGAGAGACAGAGAGGGTTGTGGTGGGACATTAGTGGGACCAGGATACCGTGTTACCACTATTATCTTCAGTACCCATTGTTATCCAGTTAACACTGGACACTAGGTCTCATGAATCCCCAGTCTATATCAGACCCAGATGATCACATTTCAGTATCAATTCAGCCTCAAGCCAAACTCCATTCCTGCCCCTGCTCCACTACTTACAGTCTCAGCCAAATCAAAGCCCATTCCCATCACAGCCAATCTCAATCCCTGCCTGATCTCGGCACATTCCATTCTCAGTCTCAGGCCAATCACAGCCCAGTCCGATCACAGCCAAACCCAAGCCCTGCCTAATCTTGGCACATTCGACCCTCAGTCTCTGGCCATCGATCCAGCACCAGCCGACATCATATAACAATGCATACTCCAGCCCCAGTTCAGGCCTATTATACAGCCTCATTCCAAGCCCAGCAGGTAATATAAGGCATAATTCTCTTACCTGTTTACATATCCTGTCCTGGACTTTTTTCTCCAGGTTTGGACGAGTGTCATGCTCTTCAATCCTGCCGGAACACTTGCTCAGTATTTCTTGACATCTGAACGTGACGTCAGCTTAAAGCCTAAAAACATGACTCATACACAATCGGCTTCACTTCCTTACGTCATCAACACGTCATATCCGGCGCTTCAAAAAGCTGGAGTTAACCCATCCTCGGCTAAAGGCAAACGGTAAAGGAAACAATTACGGAATGTGTATAGGTTACATGTTCATCCCAAATTTCTACTATAGCCTATAAAATGTTCCCGGGCTAAGGGCTTTAGCTCATGAGCCCCCTCTCGTCAGGCAAAGTTGTATGCATGTTGCTTTAATTTACCGGAGCAAACCGTGTCTGCTTTTATCCCTCTTCAGTACCAATTACATTATCAGGATCAACAATGAGTTCATTAATCCAGGCCAGACGAGTAGCCCTACAAGCAGCGCCTTGCTCACTTATGTGACGTCACAATTTTGTATACGAATAAGGCGCCTTATACAAGTTTTTCTCCTATATATTGTTCCATAACCATTTGTTAAGTTGTTATCAGAAGAGTTTTCTAGTAGACCCGGATAAAATGCCAACAGTATAGCTATATACAAAAACAAAACCGCTTGCCTATTGCTAGAGCCCTTATAATTACACAAATGGATTGCAGAACTGTTCAATAAAGGAATGAGGGAGTTTTATCTAAAAGTGATTTACTACCGTATTTTACTTGGTCGGGTATATTCCGAGTAACCTCTCTTTAATTCCAGATCTGTCTAATTTAATCACAGGGTCCTGGTTTTAGCTGGCACTGGTGGTATTGGAAGTTTTGTTATTCAACTCTTGAAAGCATGGGAATGTCACGTGACAACCACATGCAGCGCCGATGGGTTCCAAATGGTTCGATCACTAGGAGCGGATGACGTCATCGATTACAAAAAGGAATCTTTGGTTTCTGCTATGGAAGGCAAAGAAAGGTACATAAAAAGATATATCTTAGGCAAACTTTTTGAGATGACCAGTTTGCAATGCCGTATATTAGCCAGGACCAGAAAAACAAGTCTGCAAGTGTGACATTTTTAGTTATTGCACGTATTTTGCTGTGGAGCGTTCATGAAACAATATGTCAATCACAGTTTTTTTTAAATAAACACTTGATAGCAACGAGGAACGATCGTATTAATTCATTCTTGCTCGTTTACTATGAGAATTTGTTTGCTGCTATGGAAAAAAATGCACTCTTACGTGAATTTTATTTTGTTTATAGTAAGTCAAAGTGATGGGAGTCTATTATAACATCACTGTTGTAACATACTTTGCACATGCATTTCTGTTGATACCACGTGGTCTTGTTGCATCGTTAGTCCTAAAATATCATTTGAAGCAAACAAAATTCTGCTTAGATTCCACCATATAAGCATCCGTACAATTACTTCAATTCTCATTGCAAGACCCGACATGTGTTTACACAACAGGCCATGTCTTCTTAGTTTGACAAGGGAGTTGTTATGGAACAACTCCCTGGTTTGACCACTCTGCAGTATAATGCGTGGTCAGCTGAACGTCGGGAAGCGTTGGGTTAAAACATGGCCGACACATCAGAACCAGGTGGGCCAGTTTAATACCAGTCGTTTCATCGTCAAGAGGTTCTACAATGCCTTATCAATGTACAACGAGAAGTTGCTTCTGTTCCCTTGTAGTCAAACAGCTAGCCTCTAATCTTATTATCTGGAGAAGATCTACATCAACAAATAGTGTTTTGTTGTTGTATTGATCCAAGTAAGTATGGGGATTTGTAAACCTGTCTACTTTATAATTTGGGGGTAATTGCGAAGTGGCAAATGAGGACTACTTACTAAATATTTTACGCTAACAATTTTAGAAAATAAGGTTTTGTCAATCTCCATGCACATTAAGAAAAAATGATTTTGTTAAATCTAAATTCCAGATTTGACTACGTCTTCTGTACGAGAGGCGGAAATGATACATACCGTTCCTGTTTGGCGGTTTGCCGGTCTGGCGGTGCGGTGGTAACCATAGTTACACCTGTGATGCGAAACTTGGATCGCTTTGGTTTCATCATTGGTTCCTTGGTCAATCTTGTCGACAAGATTAAGTTTAAGATTCCTCAGGTACAGAGAAAAACACTACGAAAGCATTAGTGCTTAATGTAATACATTGGTCCGGGCTACGAAATATTTTGCTGGTAGCCTATATTGATAGATGTCACAACCGACATCTTCGATAAATATGTGGAGGCATCGTGAGCCATGGTCGGGCTCTGGGGAAGAGTTCGAACTCTTCATGTACCCCGTATTTCCCAGACCCCTCCATATTTTATGGCCCACCAACCTGACCCCAGCGTTGTTCCCCGCTGACCCCCCCCCCCCAACCCTTACCCTCATTAGGCCTGAAAATATGGTTATATAAGTTTATTTCACGATGCGAAGAACAACGCGGTTCTTAAAGCGGATACTTGCTTTAGTAACTAACTGTTTTCTTTTGTCATTTGGTGAAGGGATTCCTTTCAACTACGTACAATCTGCTCCTGTTTGCCAAGTTTCCGAAAATGAGATAGATTAAACTATGGCCATGCAGGCCTTTAGGACTATTGAAAACGGTGCTGCGGTGGTCCAGTTGAGTCGAGTCGCGTTCGGTCGACGCATTGTGCAGCCGGTTGAAAATTATTGAATAAAAAAATCACACACAGCAAGCATTAATTCTCCTAACACCACGTATGCACGACTATTTACTATCTATTGTGACGTTTTTAGCCATTTTCGCTCAGGGGTAAAGCCTAATATATGGTTATGTTGAATTCAAATGGCACTTTTGAATTACTTGTTTTAAATAACGCAACAAATTGCACTTGTTAATTACTTTTTGCTTTATTTTCCAACCACAGTGCACATTTTAAATAACAAAGAGGCACTTTTTACTATTTTTTCAAATGTTTAACAAATGAGGAATTTACTAAGCTATGTATGGGATCCTTTTGAGGTTTTTCAAAATATGGGGGAGCGTGTGGTGGTGGTAGGGGGGGGGGGTATCCCCTGTTCCACCTGCTCCTCCACCCCTGGCGGAATTTCAGGATATGTTTTAAGAGAATATTAAACTCACCGAGTTGTCAATCCGAATGTAGGCTATTAATTTGGTTCCCAACCTTCCGAAAGTAATGGAAATTTGATAGTTGAGTCGAAAAATGCTATTGCTTTTACAAGAGTAGTTTATTTCTTTACAGAAATTGTTCTATGGAAAACTATTTGTCCATTCGTTCCATGAACAAAGTGGAGCAAGACTAGATGAGATCGCGGAACTGGTACAGAAAGGCAAGGTATGTGGTAAAGAATAAAAATTGTAGAGTCATTACGTTCTCAAGTAAATGGATGACCGGGCGGTTTGGCCTTCCGGCTTACTGGCTCTGGACCGGTCCACCGCAGGTTACGTGGCGCTGGTTTCTTCTGGTTGGGAAAGTTCTACTCTTGTACAAAGCGCCTATTGTGCGTCGATCGCTGTTGCAAGCTCCTGCCTGATGAATCCCTAAGCTGGTAGAAAGTCATGCCCCTGTCCGCCCGGTCCATGACGTAATGTTTCATCATTTTGAAGACACAAATTACCAGATACCACAAGTTGCCAGTTCGCCAGGCAGATGAAACGTCCGGAAGGACTTATGAATTATAAAAATGGTTGGCTTGATCCGGTTGTGCTTTCGAAAACTGTCAGTGGATACAAGGGTGGGATGATTGAACAACTAGTCTCAACAGTATACAGTAAGGGATGGGTTTGACATTTCTGTTTAACTTCTTTTCATCCCCCAAATACTTCTTTGATTTGAGATGAGGACCAGATAATCTTTATTCAGTGCATAAATTGGTAATCCCTCTCTCGTTTCTACTTTTCCAGATAAGAGCCTGCATCGATACCACCTATGACATGCTAGACGCTAACGACGCCCTCAATAGGGTCAAACAGGGTCACGCCCGGGGTAAGATGGTGGTCACCATACCTGATTATGATCATTAAAGAGATCCACACGTTATTACGGAAATACAAGAGGCCAATTCGGAAATGTTTCATGTCATTAGGCTACAAAATGTTATCCTTCTTTATGTAAGAGAAAATTGAAGTATTTGTCTGTATTTGGTTACCATGGTTTTCACTGAGTTTACCAAACTTGACGATACAACCAAGAATGAGATTGCGATTTCTCAATCTACCAGACAAGGCTAGATAATCAAGCACCTTTCGATTTTTATTACCATAGCAACGGAAGGTACGCCCAACTTGAAATTTAGTAGAAAGTCTTCCAATTTGCATTTTTTACAAAAAAGGAGTCGAAGCCACTCGAAGGATAATGTCGAAACTCATGATTATCAAGTAATATTTGGTGTTAATTATTTATATCAACTCAACTGTTATTAATCCTACAGAAAGATCTTAAAAGCATGTAATGGGGGGGGGGGGTAGGGTAAACCTTAGTGCTGTTTTAGTTAAGCTTCTCTTTACTATTTAAATTTATATTCCACTAATCAGGCTCACAAACTTCCATATTTTAGACTTGTTTCAAATTCTGATAGAACTTTTCATCTAAGCTGACGCTATGATACTCACTTCAACTTCCCATGATGCAATTCACTCTCAAAGTCCATTAAAATATCCGAATCTCAAACGTTTGCTTGATTTCTGTTATTATTTTATTACTCACGAATTACAAACATTAATTAGTAGCAACTTATCCAAGTTCCATAAAAAGTCATACTTCTTATTACTTCATATGAAGTGCCTCTATACATATGACACGGCGGGGTTACATAACTAACAGCATCAAGAGCAGGTCTTGAGAAGAACAAAGATTTTTCAAACTTTTCTTGTGAAAGGAAAATAACAGGATTGATTTAATATGATGAATTGTACTTGATGAAACCAACTCTCGTGGTATTGTATTATGAGACTATTCTCAGGGCAAAGGTAGGCCTAAATACGGGCGGAGGAGAAACACAGCTTTAATTTACCCAATAAATACACCAACATAGTTACTTTGAAATGTTGAGGGAGACCTCCTTATCGACCAGCTCTCTTCATGCTGTATTTCATTGATGAAGAATCCTTCAGCTGAAGGGGCATACAGGCATCCATCGCAAAATGGACAGAAAAATTGGTTTGATACTGAAGGTGCATACAGGCATCCATCACAAAATGGATAGCAAATTGGTTTGATACAGAAGGTGCATACAGGCATCCATCAAAACATGGACAGCAAATTGGTTTGAAACTGAAGAGAAACTTGGCCTCAAAATGGATGACAATACAATCCACTGACATTAAAGATTTTTAAAGAGATAGAAATCAGTAATACAGTCATGTTTTCTCATTTTGGATATATTTATTACTTCCAAAGTTGTAGCTAAAGCTGACAGATTAAAAGATACTTTTATCTTGTGTATTTAAAGTAGTATCAACAACTACTTTACTAAGAACAAAAAAGTTATGAAAGGTTGTTACAGAATTTTAAATACATAAACAACAGAAGAACTTTTGAAGCATTTGATGACAATTAAAATGTGAATCAAATAACCTAGCGACAGATTTATAAATTTGAGACCCTCATGAGTTGATGAGAGGCAATATTTGTGATGGAATACTCATTTAACATTACAGGCATGACTAATTAAAGAGAGAAATATTAAAGATGATCCCAAACCTTAGGTTAATGGTTACCAGTCAACCCTATGTAAGCTAGAGTAGAGTAACAATGCCAAACACATTCATGTCTGTGACAATGTTAATGATGACCTCTGTGATAATGTTAATGATGACCTCTGGGATTTAGCATTGTTCTAAGTATAGAAACTAATTGATTTATTGTGCTGATGAATTATAGACAATGAATATACATTTCTTCACTAATGACTTTAAGATAAGTTATGTAATCTGGTCTCAGGGTCATAAAACATTACCAAAACACTCATTTCAGTATTTTGGTTGAAATATCATTTCAGAAAGCAGCACTCGTTCCAAGTATCCAAAAGGTTCATTTCAAAAATAATTGTTGAGGATATTGATGGTAACTGACTGTTTATGAGAGAGGGAGGAAGTATCCATGCTTCAAATATGACAGTCAAACAAGTATAATAGCAGAAAATATTAATTACTTTGATGTCTTTAAAGTATAACTGAGGGAAAATACTTAGGATGTTTCAAACCAAGAGACAAACATAACGTTGCACTATGTTGGTGTAATAACCATACACACAAACAGGTTAATGACTAGCATACAGTACACACATGGACCAACCCTTAGAATTGCCAGATGCCTTATAAAAATAGTACCCAACAGTTCATCAACTAGGCTAAATGCTCTGTTAATAATGTCTCATGCACTAGGTGGAATCATTTGTATTATCACTCTAACACACAACAAGCTCCAAATGGGTCATAGGTCAACCAATTGTCCATAGCAACGGATTTCTCCACTGACTATTCCATAGTTTAATGCTGCCAGGTTTGTCACCTGACTCTTCATATTCTCTTCACTGTTCTCCGAGGTCGTCTGCATCATTGTCTCCATCGACCTCCATGTTCTGTTTCTCGAGCTCCGTCAGATGTCTGGCTAGTTCAGCTTCATCTGTGTCTGTTACAACCTTTGGCTGGAATTGATAAAGAAGAAGAAGAAGAAGAATAAAAAATGTTTGATAATGATATCTCATCTTTGGTGTTAGCTCATAGGTAATAGTCGTAACTGTTACAAAGACAGTGTTGGATATCGGGAGAGCTCTGTGGTTGGGAGCAACTCTGGTACACAAAACATCTCTCTTCTGTATTGCAATCCCCACAGCACCAGCCACAAAGATCACCCAACACACAACCCAAACAGGTCTAGAAAACCTGCCCAGAAATAGAAATATACAAGACCCAAAGCAGCTAACCCCTGGGATTCACTAAACTAAACCTTCCCTGTCGATCTGATTTTGAACTCCATTACACACAATTTAGAGGTCAAGAGATTCCTGGAAGGTACGGTTCTGATAAGCCATCATCACCTGGTAAGCTCAGTGGGTGGCTAATAGTATGCATATGGTTAGACTATTTATAATGTGCTACTTACTGCCATGAGGACATTAAACGTTCCATTGGAATTCTCTATCGCATCTCGAATCTTCTCTATGGCCTGGTTTAACTTGGACAACCCTTCCACTCTGTCCAAGGTTTGTGTGGTCACCACATATTGAGGTGGTGCTATTAGATGGATCTGAATAAAAATAAAACACAAACATGTTGAGGAGGTATTATTAGATGGATCTGAATAAATAAACACAAATAAACACAAACATAATGAGGTGGTGTTATTAGATGGATCTGAATAAATAAACACAAACATAATGAGGTGGTGCTATTAGATGGATCTGAAATAAATAAATAAAAATAAACACAAACATATTGAGGTGGTGCAATTAGATGAATCTGAAATAAATAAATAAAAATAAACACAAACATATTGAAGCTGTGCTACAGTATTAGATGATCTGAATTTTTTTTTATATATATAGGCAAGTTGCATATTTAATGATGTTTTCAGTTTCATGGGACCTTAATATATTTGAGGAAGCTGGAAACACTGTCAACAATTAAGCTTACCTTGATCGGCATTTCTTCATCAGATAAGCTGAGGCCCTCCATCAGTGCATTTTTAACAGCATCAATACCATCGTATCCATAACAGGACACCTCAATATCTGAAGAGATCAATGGTGATGTACAGAACAGTAAACAACAAGAAGCCAAGAAATCTGATGTGATCAATAGTGCTACCACAGTAATGTTAGAAACATTGTCTTGCAATATCAGGAGATATCAATAACATAATAATTATAGTTCAATAAAAAAACCATGCCTCTGAGATATCTGAAGTGATCAATAGTGATATAACAAAACAGTAGGAAACATTGTACTAAACCATCAGAACTGGTAACATGCTAAAGATGAATAAAAAACACGAACCCAACATATCTAAAGTGATCAATAGTGATATTGCAGAACAGTAAACAACAAGAACCCAAGAAATCTGATGTGATGAATAGTGCTACCACAGTAATGTTAGAAACATTGTCTTGCAATATCAGGAGATATCAATAACAACATTATAGTTCAATTAGAAAACCATGCCTCTGACATGATATCTGAAGTGATCAATAGTGATATTACAATACAGTAAGAAACATTGTACTAAACCATCAGAACTGGTAACATGCTAAAGATGAAAAATACACGAACCCAACATATCTGAAGTGATTAATAATAGTGATATTGCAGAACAGTAAAACAACAAGAACCTAAGAAATCTGATGTGATGAATAGTGCTACCACAGTAATGTAAGAAACATTGTCTTAAATATCAGACGATATAAATAATGAAATTACAGAGTGCTAAACAAAATTCATGACCCTGGGATACTTGAAGAGATTAATATTGCAATTTTACAGAACAGAAAGAAAACATTTTGCAATGATGTCTGAAGATATCAATATTTTCTCTGGTCAGTCAAAAACAAGACATGTCACTATTTTGATGGATTAATTAAAGACAATACAAACCAGTAGTAAACATGTTAAGTACTACAATATCTAAGGTGATCATTAATAAAAAAATACATTATGTGAAAGAGATTCAAACCTGATCTAATCTTGACAGCCTGTGGAGTTAGCTTAAACTGGATCTTATCTAGCAAGACATCTCTTGTCCTCTCATCCAATCCACACTCTTCTAAAACTGAAGGTTCCCTGAAAATGAGAAAACATCGATTTCAATCTCCGCATTTGCGATTGAGAATTAACTAACATTTCAAGCGCATCGACCTTCTCAAGAAGTCACTTACTATGTTACCAGGTCATTTATAAAGTTAGCATAAAGATTAAAGGTAAACACAATTCTACAACTAAATATACCGTTAATATTAATATGATAATATTTGTTGACATGTTTACATGCATTCTTGTACAACTTATTTCATACAAAATACAACACTGTTGAATAGAGAGAGAACAGTTCTTAGGACAAAACCTTGTTGATAATCCCAATTCTGCTTCTGTAATGCAGTAAAGTGACAGAACTGAACAAGACAAGGTCTGTTCAAATTTTTGAAGAATTAGCTGGCATTTTTACAGTCCATTACTATAACAAGAAGCTACTCAAGGTTTAATGTTACGCCAGCCGCACACACTGTTCGACATCCATTCTACTGACATGACCTAGTTTTTTATAATTCTCAAGACCTGTACAAAATCTGCCCAGTATACTGAACCCCTATTTTCTTTTCCAACCAATGCTCTTTTAGGTTTTTCGAACAAAAACTGTTTTGTTGTGATTGGTCACATTTGTGGAAACAAGACAGTTATACTGAAAACACCACTTGTACCTCGCTAAATCTTGACCAGTCCTAGTAATTATAATAATAATAAATTACATTTATATAGCGCTTAGTACAGCATTTCAAAGTGCTTTACAAAGTAGGAAAGAGACAAAGGAAACCAAGGGGAAAAAAGAAACTAGGAATCAAACAGAAATGTTTTAAGTT
>JAAAKB020301315.1:0-25891 GCA_010014835.2 Apostichopus leukothele
TTGCCCAATTTCATCCTTTGAGACATATGGCAAGACACCATATCAATTTCAGGCGATTCTGAGAGGGTCGACGTGGAGGCCACTGTTGATTTGGCATGGGTTGACCCATATATTTTTGTGACTACATTAAAATCAAGTGAATAGAATCTATGTCATTACCAGTTTGATAATAAAAACTGGTTTGGAACTGTGATACAAGTAATCATATACCTCTTGCAGAGCTTCACAATTTAATTAGGGATCTTGAAGACAGTGTCTTGCTAAGTAAAGCTGTACCAAAGAGACTAAACCTTTGTTACTTATTCCTTCCTGTTCTGTAAGTACACTGACACTTGTTGTCTGACACTCACTTAGAGTATCATCAAGTTACCCTTAACAAGAAAGTTAGGCCAATCAGCATACTGGTGTAAATTTTGTATTGACTGCAATTATAAAAGTAATATCTATTGACAATTGAATGTGCCTAGAGTTGTGAATCCATCGAAACTACTACATTTATTTATACTTACTGTTGTCAGCTAATGCTCCCTCCTCCTTGTGTGATGTTGTTTCATACTGCATTGGTTAATCTATGGGATATTTTGGGAATGATCAGTGACAGAATATAAAATATGGGGACAATTCTGGGGACATCTTAATCCGAGGCAGGTCCATGACATCTGTGGACTGTCCCCAGAAATCAGGAACATTTCATCACCTTGTACTACCTTTATCTATCAGTTAATGCCCTCATATTCCTTTTGTGATGTTGTTTCATAACTGTAGTGGTAACAGTGATCTATGGCAAATTTAGAGTAACTGCTGGGTATCAATCAAACTACTGCACTGTCTAATGCAGTCTGTCATCAGTGAATTGAAACTTTCTAATACTGTTGTTAAGTCATCACATTCTTGTAAATATAAAGTAGCTTGTTAGCTGTGATCATTGTTGTTTTGTAATCCCTTGCACACAGATATGGAATTCATTTATATGATCTCCGCTATGAAGGAGTATGGGAAAGGCGAGGTATGATAGTTTACTATACAGAGCTTCTTATGGAACTCCTGGTGCTGGGTGTTGATCTGCTACATCATATCCATATGCTGGTTTGTGCTTACTTATATCTAGTGGCTTTGTTGCCACAATTAATGTATTTTTACTGTAGTGAATCTTTAATCTAAAGATCTTTTTCTTCATGTAGTCACTGCTGACTTGATTCTGTGTATGTTTGTTCAAACAACTGTAGATAGACAACACTTTAGTCTTGCAAAAGTGGCTGTTGTTTATTTTGTTTTCCAAATCAGGTACTTTTTAGACTTATGCAATTGAAGAAATCAAAAGTTTAAGTGATTAAATAGCTAATCTGCCATTATTAAAATGAGACCAAGTAATAGAAAGAATGGTTAAGAAAAGTTAGCAAAAATTTTCACATTATAAGCATTACCTGTTCAGTTTTATTTCTAATTCTGATAAAGTATATCATGATTGACTTTTCTTATGGTTCTTCTTTGAGCAGCTTTGGGGCAACGTCTTTCTCAGCATGGCCAGTCTTGTCATCTGTCTCCAGATTCGATTTCTGTATAACGAAATTCAAAGGAGGGTCCAAAGACATCGCAACTACAGGAAAGTTGTCCACAACATGGAAACTAGGTATCATATTTGTGTGCTTCTCAAACAAATATTCCTTCATGTAATCAAGGACTCTAAAATTGTTGGTTTCTTACCTTAGACAGGAAAGCTACCATTGCTATCAAGTCAGCGTGTGTGTGATGTGAGCTTGTAAACATAAAACACTGACAAATAGGATGCTGAGGGGCTGCAGCATCCTGCAGTCAGGCTATATACGACAATAGGATCATCTTTTGTGTTATGCAGTTGCCCACAATAGGCACTGCAAGTCCGCCAGGATAATCCCTATTGATGGATGTTGATTTAGTCTTGTTGCAGGCGAGTTTGCAGTTGCTACAGCTTTCTTTTTGACACAGTTCCTTACCCAAATAGAACATTATTACTGAAGTTGATATTGCTATGTGGATTTGCCTTAGTAGGTTTAAGCAGCCTAATGAAATTGGTGGTGATCAAAGATCATTTGATGTTAAGTCTGAAAACATTTTAAAACGTGATTACTCAAGTGGGCTTCATTTGCATGATGTAACTTTGAAACTTCTTTCACTATTGAATGGTAGTTATTGCTAATACTCTTCTAAAAATATTTTACATACACATTATCTCATACAAACACATGCAATTTTGTGTACATGGAAATGATAAAATTTGTGTTCTTTCTCTTTGTCATTTGAAATGGAACTCGACTATTGTTATGAATTGTATTGTTATGAATTTTTCAGAACATTTCCTATTCAAAATTTACCACATTCTATGCTTGTGTTTATCATGCCATCATGTAATTATATCAAAATGGTGGTTCAGGCCATTTCTGTGGTACAGCTAGTTCCGGTTACTAACAAGCAAACGCCTAGTGCAATGAAGTCATCAAAACCTCAATGCATTTTGTATTCTAGTTATTTTATAATGCTGGTTTTATATTTTTATAAATAATTACTCTGCAAGGAACCTACTGGGAGCCTTGTCACTCTGGTTAGTTATACTGTAATTTCTTAGAAAATATAAACAATTATTTGATCAGTTATAATTGCTTTTTATCAGAAGGCTTTTCTTCTTCCTCCGTTTTTCTTTCTTTATTTCTTATTTGAAAGTTGCTTCTTTGGAAGCTTGCTCTTTTGATAGCAATGTAAAAGAAAACAAATTTCACAACCAGATGTACCCAGGACAAACAGTGTTAAGAATGTTTGGGAAACAAAAAGCAGTTGTCATGAAAATACAAAAGAAAAATGTATGACAGTCCTTGAACATCTGATTTTGCTTGACTTTTTACAGGCAGGGATGGCAGGTAGATTGATCATGCCTTTGAAAGATGCAAAACATAATGTTACAGTCTAGCTTGTAAACTTGAGAACTCAAATGTACATCTTGAGTTTAGTTCATACTTGGTGTCAAATTTTACAAGGCAGTATCATTGTTTTAGCATAGGTCTCATGCTCCACTGCATGAGATTTGCATGTCTATTACTGATTTGTGAAGCCTGATGAGCTAACTCCTTGGTATTTTTGGTATGATAATTACAGCGTAAGTAGTGATTTATAAAATGATGTGGGACACATTCAGCAATAAAGATCAAATAGTAACATAAAATAATTAACATTTTCAAGAAAATTTATTCTCTACAGTTAAGCATGTATACTTCAAGTTGCACACTATTTTTACATTGAAAGATTTACCACTGCATCTCAAGATGAACTCCGGGAGAATGATGACGATTGTGCCATTTGCTGGGAGGAAATGAAAACAGCCAGAAAGTTGCCATGTAATCATCTATTTCACGAGTAAGGCAGTGTTATATTGACCTCACTGAACTGCTGTTTTAAACTTTAAAGAAGATACCTAGAAAGTGTAAATGTTGCATCATAGCTATTCTATATCAGTATCTTTTTAGTCTACTACTCTTTTGATGATATAATCTCACGGGAAGAAATACACATAATTAAACAAGTTCATTGGATATGCTAAACAGGGCTGGGAAACCTTGTGAGCCTTTGCATGCTGCTTCACTATAGTGATGCCAAAGTCAGCATTTGTTCTAACCATGTGCTTCAATCGGGGAGTTTCTGTGCATTTAATTGTGTAAAATTATGATGATATTCCATATATAAACAGCTCATTGAGGGAGCAGCTGTGATGCTAAAATTTGAACCTGCATTGCATAAAATGAAATATATTTGGGTAATACTGCAGTGATTTTTATTGGGGATGGGTGGCAGGAAGAAATTGAACAGTTTTATCTTGGAAGAGTGCCAAGATATAAAATTTGAAACTTAGCCAAGCAGCGTTCGTTTTGTGGCTGCAAACCATGCTGACTGCACTAAAACTGTACTCTTAATATGTATGTACTGCTATCATAGGTATTGTATTTTAACATTAAGCAGCAGTATCTCAAAATCACAGCTAAAGTTGCCGCTTAAAAGACTGCTAAACTGTCAATTTTCGTGATGCTTCACCACAGGGACACCTTGACACTGCCTGCCTTAAAGCAGGCTTGTAGCCATGCCATGTTGCTCATATGCTATGTGTACTTAGTAGTCTTCCTCCCGAACAACAGCGGGAAATCAGCAGTACTAGCAAATGCATTCACAGGAAATTCAGGAAAGCTTTTCAACCCTGATGCTGCTTTCCAAAACAATATAAAAGTGAGAGATATTCACCAATATCAAAGATTTCTTGCTTTATCCATAGCGGGTGTCTGCGATCTTGGCTGGAACATGAGACTTCTTGTCCTACCTGTCGCCATCCTCTAAATATAACCAGGACAGAAGAAGAAACAGGGAGGCAGGCTCAGGAAGGTAATCCTCCTGCAAGACCTCCAAGACCACCTGGAATACCTACCAGAGTTGTCCCTGGCAATAACAGACGAGGAGGTCATTTCTTCCACTTTGATGGTAAGCAGAGCTAAAGATACAAACAATCAAGAAAATGCAATCCCTATCAACCAAAATGTATAAATAGGTTCCATTTTTATTCCTTGCCGAAGGCAAAAGCAATTTATGCAACAAGGATTTCATGTGTTTGATGTGAATTTATGTGATGCCCTTGGCCTGTAAACATGAGAACTCCAAAAGTCCATAAAGGATTAACTTCATACTTGGTATGTGGATTCATCTTAATGAGTACAAGATTCCTATAGTTTTTCATAAAGTTAACAAGTCATCTGAAGTCACCAGGGATCAAAAACTGAAACATTTGTAAAGGTAATTGCTCCCTTAGCCTGAAAACGTGTAAACACAATACCTCAAAGTAATGCTGGGATGTGCGTAGTACTATAGGAATTGTAGCGACAAGTCAATGGGACTTTAGTGTGTGATTTCTCTCTCATGTATTTAAGTCAATGGAGTAGCGCCATTGACTTACTGTGTATGATCGTCAGAAACAACGTTCGATTGGAAGATTTCCCTCGCAGATGGTAATCATTGAAAACTAGAAGCAAACGTTCGGGATTGTTTTATTTTTCATAATAAAATAAAACTGTTAGCAAACTGCTTATCCACTAAAGAGTCTGAGTAAGAATATGTGTAAGAGTAAGTTGGCCTGTCATTTCGATCTTGCTAGGATCGAAATGTCAGGCCAACTTACTTTTACACATTTTTTTTCATATCAGATTATATATTTCGATATCAGCTAACGAAATAACGAATATTTTATTTCCGTGCTATATACTTTTCATTTTGTTTACATTGGAGTTGCAACACTGATAATGGTTATAATACCAGTTGTAAAAGCTGTCCCTAACTTCTTTTTTTTCATTTCGTAGCCAATGGCTACTATTATTCCCTTCTGTAGTCTGTACAGCACTGTTATTAACTGTGTTGTGACGGGGTTGCAATATTGCAACTCCTCGTTATAAACGTGCAGCTCCTCATGTATATAATACAGTGTTCTTTATTTGCTCCATTAATCTTTACTGTGAAACGTTTTACGTCGTTCATTTACATCTTTGATTGTATTGGCCTAGAAGTTGGTAGCTACTCATGCATAACACTAAATCATACATTAGGCCAGTTCCACGAAAATGATGAAATAATCGGTAATCGGCATCGGCCCAATTGTCACAGGAACTAATCAGTAATCGGTAAAGCCAATTATCATTATAATCGGTCGAACACTAAGTAGTAGTAAAAACTGTTTGAGAGCTTAATTTGATATTTATATTGTCTGATCCAATAGAGGTGGAGAGCAAACATAAGCAGCGGCGGCAGTGCGATGTTAGTAGTAATGTTAATTATATGAAGTTATTAACAAGTTTGGAATGAAAGAAACAAAAGCAAATAGAAATTATCGAGGAAGGTTTCATACCTTATCTTATACCTACATATTGGAACATTGTCAGTGGAGAATATAATTCATTTATTATAGCATCCAATATGTAATTTCTTGAAAAAAAGGGTCAGTTTTGGTCCCATATTGTTTTCTATGTATATGCGTCCTCTCTGCAGCCTTATTCGTCTTCATGATCTCTGTTATCGTTGTTATGCTGATGATAGCCAAATTTAGTTGTCGTTCTCTAACAGTGATTCCATTGGAGTGAAGTCTGAAATTGAAAAGTGCTTTGCTGTTGTCAAGAATTTGAATGTCATGTAATTTTCTTCTACTAAATGATTCAAAGAGAGAGTTAGTTCTTCTCAAATCTAAACTCCTTCAAATTTTATAGATGTAAAGATAGGTCAAAAGTCGGCTGAAGTTCTGGTGCTAAAAATCTTTGTATTTCACTAGATCATTCATTGTCAATAGAAACTCACTTTACATATATTGTAAGTCAGCTTATGCTTACCTGAAAAGCATTAGTCGTATTGGAAAGTTATTGTCTCAATCTAATACAGAAAAACTTGTGCATGCATTCAATTCTTCCAGACTTGGTAATTGAAACTCTCTGTTGGCTGGTTTACCTGCTAACAAACTCACCTTGTTTGTTTTCAAAGAGCAGCTGCTCGACTGATCACTGGTGCTCGGAAATTCAATCATATCACAGACATTATGATGGAGCTTCTTTGGAAAGAATAGACTATATATTACTCCTAATGGTTGACAATTGTATTCATGGCCTGGCACCTAGTTACATATCATCTTCAGTGAAATTTATCTGCTCTGAGAGCCAATCATTGCTTAAGTAAAGTCTGTCAAACAGTCCACATCATCAGATAACAGTCCAATAGTTTTGTATAGTGATCACACATTCAAAATTTGGCTCTGCAATTGTGAAACGATCTACCCAGTAATGTTTGCCGAAGCCCTTCCTTTGCTGCATCTCGACAAAACATAAATTTTCATATTTGGTCACCATGACGAGTTGATGCATCGTGACAAACCAGAACAAACAGACATCTCCAGAACCAGAACATAAAAGGAGCTCATATATGCATAAATGGATAATGCTTGGGTTTTACATTGTAATGAGTGACGAAAGAAATAGCTCACTTTACCGATGATTGTGGTATATTTGTAAGCCCTTCAATGTCCTACATCTGGAATGTTTACAACAGATTGTTCTAGTCCAAACTATACGAGGCATTTCCTACTCCACGATAAAAATGGAACCAGCTGAATAAAGGTTGTCATGAAATAATATTGTAACACTTTCCAGAGAACGAAGACATACACAAAATAAATCCAGAGAGGTAATTGTACAGTTAACCCAGATAAATTGAATACAAAACGACTTCTTACAGTAAAGGTTGAGTGGGTAGATCAAGATGCGTTGTACAATCTTGAGGCTACGTGGCCATGAAGCCTACCAACAAGATGTTCCTTCAAACAGCAACCAGAGTAGACAGTCCCTGGCCCAACCAAGTAATTCATTTTATATAAATCCCCTAACAAGCCATAATCTGGTAACAATAAAAACTGGTCTACTTAATGCCGAAAGAGATAATCCCCATATAATTCCAAAGAGGATATAAACTACCACAATGGCTCCAAACAGTACTCCCCCATTGCTCCACAGCTTAACAGTAACAGCGTTACACTATATTATAGCCTAATGGAAACAAGTTTTCTTTAGTTGTTATTTTAAAAGGAGGGTGGGGTCTGTCATATGCAGACACTAGTATGAAGTGCAGTTGGGGCTATTAGGTAAATGTTTATGCTTATTTAAAAATGTGTGAAATGTTATCATTCTATTATGATGTAGGTTGGGTACTTAGTCACTTTTATGGTTAATACTTTAACAGTACACTGGTTTGACTGGTAGCCTTCAGGATTTCATCTATAGCTGGAAAGAAATGTAGCAGTTAGACAATAAAAACTTGGCACTTTAGTCTCACTGTGTCTACAATGTATCTCAGCAAAGCTATTTACAAACTGGTTTCACCTATTGACAGATGTTTGTATAAAGTGCTCCAATAACACAGCTAGACAGGTCTTGACAAATTGAAAGTGGATAATAGGTCCCTCAAGCTGATGGCAAAATCATACCTTTATATAGACTCAGACCTACCCTTTTTAGGTTTTACTACATGAAATGCTTCAGCATTTGTTGCACAGTGTTAGCAGTAATCATTATATATTGCTAAGCAAACGTCAAGAGGTATTGGTAGCATGCCTCAACCCATTTGAGCAAAAATAAAGGTTATCCTGCACCATGGTTGAGATGGCTCCTGGCAGTTATATACATGTAGCTCAAAATGATGTAGAGGTTTCAGTTGACTCAAACATTTACTAAATGCATTGTTATAAAGTGGCTCTTAATTTGTTATATTTGTTTATGTCTCTGGTGCTGTGTTTTTCATTCTAAAGGTTCCTTAATTGCTTCATGGATGCCCAGTTTCTCTGTTGAAGTTACCCATGCCAATGCAGTGAGAAGAATACAAATTGCAAACAGGAACTCTCAGCTCAATAACATGGTGAGAATGTGACTTCTGTAACATGCAGACTACAGTCTTTGTGAGTTAAGTTTTTTAGCTGAACTAGTTAAGCTATTTTCATGGCAACATGTCTGTCATTCCAGCCATCATTCTTTTGACAATTGTTGCAAGGCTACTACTAGCAGGACTGCAGATCGTTTGCTGAAAACTTGGTAAAGCCGTAAAATATTTAGAGAAGTGACAGTTTCATCAGTAAATTTAGGTCAAAGGTCATTTGGTCAAATCATGCAAAAGCCTACTCCTAGGGTTTATGTATCAATCATCAAACTTGTTCATAGTGACCAGTAGATGTACTTTACTTTAAGGTCAAACATTATTTGAGGTTGGGATGGGGGGTGGGAATGAAAATTGTCTTTCCTCTCATGGTTTATGTTTGATTTTCATCAAGACTTGATCATAACAATCAGCAGATGATGAGACTAAAACTTATACTTTACATTTTATTATGGTCAATGGTCAAAACTGCAAAAACAAAAAGGCCATTTCCTTGGGTTTATGTTTGATTTTGCTGATGGGCAATTTGGCCTTAACTTTCGGAACAATTGTCGTTTCGGAATCAAGAGCTGATAACAGCACGGATGCACATAATTGCCTATTCCTCTGATGGTTTATGTTTGTGGGGGGAGGGGGTTGGTAGGAGGAGAATGAGCACACATGATGACTTTTCTTGTAAAAACTTTCACTTTCATGATGATTGTTTGAATTCATGAGAGAAAGCTAGAAATATGAGAGATGATACAGTACTAGGATAGTGAGTATTCACATAGTGTTAGTATATACCATGGCAATTCATCTCATATAGTGTTAGTATATACCATGACAATTCATCTCACATAGTGTAAGTATATACCATGGCAATTCATCTCACATAGTGTAAGTATATACCATGGCAATTCATCTCACATAGTGTAAGTATATATATATATATATATATATAAGTATATATATTCATCTGTCTTTCTGTCTGGCTCAGTTGAGGTTCTATTGGCCAAAACCTTGTTTGATGGAACATAAAGCATTTATTGCAATAAGTTAGCCATTTATTATTCTGTTGTGCTGAGTTGTTTGTATTATGTTTAATTTATTTCTGATAGTATGATCAAGACTTGTTTCTGCCCGATGTAAGATTGTGGTTTCTTTCTCCACAGGCAAATCTGGTTGTTCAGATGTTTCCTCGTGTATCTCATGAGACGGCCATGAATGATCTCAGGATAACACGATCAGTGGAACTCACTGTTGAGAATATTTTGGAAGGAAGGCTAGTAAGTCTTAACCGTAAATAACATAAATTTGTGTTACAGGTTCAAGTGTGTCATTTTGGATGTCATGCATATCTTATTGAGGATTCTTTAGAATACATTGCATCTCAGGTTTCCAATTGTTCAGGTACCTGCCCCACATTGTTATAAACACCTGTCAGAAATTATTACATAGAACCAAATCTATGGTTTCTATGTGTGTGTTTTGTGATGCTTTGCTTGTAAACAAGATATCTTAAGAAAGAAATTTGGATGGATCTCTTTTCACAGTCTATACATGTTCCATATTGTGTACAAGTAGCTAATTGTTTTGGAGGTGAAAGGCCATGTGAGTTGAAGAGCAGTCAAAATGTGAGAGCTCTCTAAATACAGCAAATCTGAAATGAAAGCCATTTAATATGTGGATTCCCCTATATTAAGTACAAGAAGAATGGTTTTTGGTTTCAATGATAATCGCAACCTGTGCAGTGGTGATGTCATATGTGTGTTTGTGATGCCTTGCTTGTCACCAGAACACACAATATCTAAAGAAGGGAATCTCACACAGATCCCATACTTTGCTGCCTGGAGGTATTAAACTCTACATATAGTCAGGAATCATGCCATCATGTGATTTCTCTGACTGGATGGTCAGATGTGTGATACTTCTGTCTGTCCTCGTCATCACATCACAGATTACCGTCAAACAAACATACTTGTGTATCTGTTCCTAGCTTTCCAGTGGTGAAAATGGATGTGTTGCAATTCCCTCTGTAGTAAGGGAGGGTTGCTTTATCCAGTCATACCTTGAGTCAAGGAAATGGTATTGAAAGATGGGGTTTTCAGAAATATTGTGAAATAGTTTTCTCTATATGATAAGAGCAGCAAAATGTTCAAGCCTGCAGCTATCTGAAAGGCTTACTCTCATTATTAGCAAGCTAGGTTTAAACAATTCATTTGTGAAGGGGCACAATTAATATAACAGAAATATAGGTCAGATATAGCTGTGTTATTTATATGTGGGATATACCATTGGAAGTTAGTACCATGGGAAGATAGAACCATGGAAAGGTAGTACCATGGGAACATAGTACCATGGAAAGATAGATTGGAAGTTAGTACCATGGGAAGATAGAACCATGGAAAAATAGTACCATGGGCACATAGTACTGTGGGAACATATTACCATGGAAACATAGTACCATGGAAAGATAGAATGGAAGATAGTACCGTGGGAAGATTGCACTGTGGGAAAGAGCACCTTGGGACGATAGAACCGCCGGGAGATAGCATCGCGGGAAGATAGCACCGCGGGAAGATAGCATGGTGGGGAGATAGCACTGTGGGAAAGACCACCATGGCAAGATACCACCGTGGGAAGAGCACCATGGGAAGACAGTACCATGGGTAGATAGTACCACAGGTAGATAGTACCATGGGATTTGTTAGAAGAGCTTAACAATTGTTGCAAGCTGCTCTTTTGAACTTTTCAATAGTGCTTTATAATTGTATCATTAGCTCAGTTGGCATAGCCACTGCAAATAGCCATTGCAAAGTGTCTATGTACGCATTTGTCTCCCTATCTGTATCTGAAAACATCAGTTTAGTATGTAAAAGGTCTTCGGGTTCCATATGTAAAATCTTTTAATCTGATTCCCTCATGGATTTAATTTGTCTGTATGAAAGTTAGTAGCAATGGTGATGTGCACAAAGGTTTGGAAAAAATATATTGTAATTGGCTATTACACATGGCAATATGTATCTACTATTGGCCATAGTGTGTTTAACCATCAGGTAGTAGTGGCTCTAGAAGAAATGGTACAAGAAAGAAGATCAGAGGATATATGAAGGTATAGGAGGCTAAAAGAGCAACTGGTTCAAACCTGTTTCCCTCCTAGAAGCTTGCTCAAAATGTCAGCAAGCTAGGTATAAACAATTCAGTTGTGTTGGGTCACAATAAACAAGCACAGCAAAATAGGTCAAAGATTTTCTCAGCAGGTTTGTTGAGAAATAAACCTTAGGCTAGTTATCCTCACTGATTGATTCCTTTCCATAGGCAGAAGGAAGCTATGCTATCGTGATGACGTGTGTATATGTGACACTTGCTTGTAAACACCGTAACTCAAAAGTTCATGGTGGATTAACATAGTTAGTATGTGGATCCGTCTTATTGAGTACAAGAACCCTATTGTTTTCAGTGAAGTTCAATGGTCATTTGGGGGCAACAGAGGTCAAAGTATGAAAACTTTGTAAACTTGATAACCCAAAAAGTTCCCATTTGTTGAACTTCATACTTGATATGCAGCTCCAGCTTTGTGAGTGCAAGAACCCTATTGAAATTGGTAGAGGTCAAAGGTCAGACGATGTCGACGTGTGTCAAAGTCTGAAAATGTTTTAACCATGATAACTCCAAAATTGAAGCTACAATTAATCTGTGAATTCTCCAATGCTATGATTTTCTGTTTGGTGAACATAGTTTGGTCAAATTCAGTTTAGTTTTGTGAAGGGGCTCTATAGGTCTTTAACAGAACATTCAGACATCCAGGGAATAAAATCTGCTTGAGAGAGTTCATTGGTCTTGCTTTAAACTGCACTCTAACCGCTCTATACTCTCTAAGTTCTATACTGTAGAATTCTTACCAGTGAATTAAATGGTTGATGCCCACAAGGGAGTGCTACAAATAAGAGCTGGAAAGATCTGATCATTTCTGGGTCTCCCTTAATTCTTGGACTCACTTGCTCTACATTAATAAGATAGTTATTTGGAATTTTGAGGACATTGTATGGCAAGGAATCACAGAGCCAACTGGCTTTCTGGTTTTGGTTGAGATTCAAGCAGGGTCACAACTATCCTCATGTGATAAGCTCTTCTAGAAGTACTCATCAATAAGTAAATCTTGTGGGTTTGATGTAACTGAAGTGAAAATAAATTGAATTTCACTGTGGTGTTAAATATATTTGCAAGATTGGGCTTCAGGCCGGTTTTCAGCTCAACTAGTTGAGCAATTATCATGTCAATGCATCTGTCGGTCTCTTAACAATGGTTGCGCAGCTACTGTTCTCAGGCTCTTAGTAGATTTTTTTATCACTCCTGGTGAGGTTGGAACATATATAAGAGTGTAACAATCTCATTGAAATAGGTCAAAGGTCCTTTAGGGGTCTTGAAGGGTAATACAGGGAAATCACACAAACATCTCCTTTGGGTTTATATATGACTTCAGCCAAACTTTGTAATAGTAATCAGCAGATAATGGGTCATACAGGTGTACTCAATTTTCAGGTCAAAGGTCATTGGGTAAAAAAGTGTTCCAATATGAAAATTTTGTAAAAACCTACTCCTGCTAGAGTTGTAGCAAGTGTTATGAGGAATGACATTTGGAGTCAACTCCAAAGTCATGGATGCATGCTGCCTCTCTGATTGCATTGGTGAGATTGTTGTTTAGCTATATGTTGGATGTTTTTGGTAATGCCACACTTCAGAGTAATGTGAGAGTGACAAATAAGGCCAAGGGACACATTAACTGGAAATTCTGCAAAAAATTGTTGAAAATGTTTTACTTCCAGATAAATAGGATGAATAGGATGAGGTTTATACTAACTAGCTTCCATAATTTGAGGAAAGTGTTGTGAAGAGCACAGTTTCTCAAATTGTATTGTGGACAACACAAAATGATCTTATTCTATGGTGTCACGTTAATTGAAATACAATCTCACTGATGGTCTGGTTATTATAATTATCTACAGAACTGGGCAATTTCAAGAAATTTTATATGCAGAAGACACCAGACAGTCAAAAAGTCAAATGTATATGTTAGAGCACTTTGTATCAGAGTTTGATGACAAACTTTTAAAAAACAACTACCTGATAACCATGTACTCAACTCAACTAATGAGTTAAGCTGGTGTAATTTTATAGAAGTTTATCATCAATCATGCATAACATATTTTGTATCCTTACAACAAAGCCCTAGTGTCATATTTTGCATACAGAACAAAATTTTGTTGAATCAATCACCTTTTGAAATGCATGAATGGTTGTCTTGAATTGCATATAGGTTAGAACTGATATTATTTGGCTTGTTGTAGTCTTATTTAAGCATATGTAACAGAGACTTGCAGTGTGACAAGATGAATGTTACTTGACCATAATAGAATGTTATTTAATATTTAATGTGGTGTTTTATTGCATCAGTCATTCACAGACCAGCAAAGACTGTCATTATGGTCCAGCCTGTATTGTTGCCATGAATACTTGTATCACTTACTTACTTTAAGAGTACATTTCAGGCTCTTTATTTACTTTAGTGAAGTATGTTTGAAAGTAAAAGTTAAGAAGTTCTGACCACTGTAAGTCTCTAAGTCTGTCATTAACAGTGAAATCACAAAATTACTTTATTTCAGATGGAAACTAATGTTCCTCAAGCCAATCCATCTTCATCTGAGGGGGTAACCAGTAACCCAAACAGTCCTGCTTCTCCAGCCTCTGAGGAAGAAACATATTCCCATCTTTTGAGGCCACCAAATTCTTCTGATACAGCAGAAGGGTCTTTGATTGTTCAAGATCATTCTGCCACAAGGTGGGTTATTTGTCCTTTGGAATGTTTTCCAAGTAAACATTTAAGCGATATGAATTCCAATTCCTTGCATCTAATTCATTTTGGATATAGTTGGCAAATGTGTCGTTCATTAGCAGATATTTTGTATTGTGTACATGGTCACTTGAGGCTCCTTCAATCATCAAAACCTTAAACCAAAGCCTTTGTAGCATTGCTCTAAGGGTCATTTCAGATCACTTAACAAGTTGGAGCATCAAATTCTCAATGAGAGGAGCATGTGTTGAGGTTCTGTTCAGTCTGAATTACTTCAGAAGCCCTTCTTTCCCTCAACAGTTTAGTCTATAACCCTAGTAGTAAATACTCAGTGATGTTGTGTTGTGGAATATAACAGAGCATGAGGATGTCCACATGCCTAGAATTCACAGCTGGTCAAAGAAAATGTTTAATTTTCTTCTTTTAGGAATGTTTTCTTGCCAAAGCTATATGATCTTGATGGTCTATGTGTGTTTTGTAAATATTGTAACTCAAAAAGCCTGTGGTGAAAGAACTTCTTACTTTGTATGTGAATGCACCTTTGATTACAAGAATGGATTCTTAATGACTTAAAGCTCCCAAAATATATGTAAGTACCCCCTTACGTTCCTAAATTTCAATTTACTTCAGTACAAGTTAGGTAACAGACCTATGATAGTATGGGGAAGGCTTTCAAATGTTTTGAATGGAGTCCTGAAGTTTCATGTTCAAATGTATTTCTGCATCTCTGACTTAAAGCTCAGTTGTTGTTGTTGTAGCAACATTTAGACAAATCACACTGTAACTCTCCTTTAACACCTTAAAGCTCAACCTGGCATCAGGTTACAGACAGTGGGGATGAATCCAGAAATACTACACCTCAATCTGATAACTCAAGTGTTAATGTACCTAGCTACAGTCAAGCCAGCAGTGGTACCAACAGCTATGGCAGCTCAGCTGCAAGATTTTCAAAGTCTTCCGAAGAACGTCAAAGCATGCTGCTGACGAGGAAAGAAAGACTCCTTCAAGAGGCACGAAGGTAAGCAAATTATGTTATATTCCAGAGGCACGAAGGTAAGCAAATTATGTTACATTCCACTTGAAATCACTGTGTAACATTTTAAATTCCTTACGTTTTGTTGTGGGAACAAAGGGAATTGGTTTTGGGCTGAAGTGATACAAAGTGGAGGTAATTAAAATCCCTTATTAGCACAACCGAGGAATGTGGGTATAGAGTACAGTATGTGGTACTGTAGGAGGGATGATGTCTGTCTCTCTGTTACAAAGCCTACTTCTACAATTGCTGGCTGATTTTGTGAATTTGCAGTGAAGGTGCCACATTGGGAAGGCAACACACCTTTTTCATGAATAGCTGATTGAATAAAGAAAGTGGTAATTTTTGCGATTTCCATCATTTTTCCTTGTCTTAGAATTCTCTTCAGAGTTCTCACTCCTACGGTAATGTGGATATATGATATGATAGTTGGCTTTATCTTGAGGGAGGAAGCTCCTCACTTTGCGTAACAGCCAAAAGTCTAAGCCATTGCATATAAACATGGACCACTGGGTAGCATTTCATCTGGGTGAGAGAAGCTAGACGCCTGTCTCTGTTATATCAATGAAAAGTTAAGGAAAGGTCTAACCACACAACAAAAACGTATCTTCTGCCCATATAAGAAATTACATTTTAATTATTAGGAGTGCTTCGTGCACACCAAATGCAAGGCTGTGAATCCTATCCCCCACTTGTAATGCAATATAACAGAATACATCTCAGAGTTTGACCATTAAGAGACCAATGCTGACATAACAATAGATTGTAGTAACTCCTGAACATCTGGAGATATGGCTCAGGTTACACCTTTCACAGTACAGAGTTTTGATCTCACTCTGTGCACTTTACTCAAACAACATTACTCAAACAACTGCAGCATTGCTACCCTAGTTTGCTTTTATAGGTTCCTTATAGTTAATGTGGTGTAGCAGTGCAAGGACCTTGGACTGCTACCCAGTACCTCAGAAATGAAATTGGATGACTAAGTGGGGATAGCTTTGCTCAAAAGTTTCCTGTAATTTCATGTCTTCAGGTAGTTTACACATCTAGCTCAAACTAGTCATTTATTGTTTAAAGGGAACAATAAATCAAAGGAAATATTAATGCTTGCATCTGTAGGAATTCAGAGATATATAAAATATAGTTTTGTTTAGTTTTTATTTGGAAAGGACTTCAGAGTTGAAGTCTTACCATTTTTATTGTGTTTGATTCACATGTTAATTTTCAAATTGATAAAGTCATGCACAAATAAATATAGATAGTAGAAACAAGCAACATAAATTACTGTGCTTTCACAGAATACATGTATACTAGTACTCGCCAATGCATGATGAAATCACCACGCTAGAATTATTGAAAATCTATTTGCATCTAGCCTATTCTTCTAGTCCATAAAGATTTTTTTCCCATAGGCAGATTAAGCGTGCATTTGGGCCTTCGTTATAATCCATCGTATGTGCCAAAAATTTGCTAACTAGGTGAGGTTAACATGTTGTTCAATTTGACCAATTAGTGTCCAGGACTCTGGCCATTTTCTGTCACGTCCAAAACAGACATGATTCGTGATTGACAGCCTTTGGGTTTCGTCATGATTTCTTCGTTTATATTGCAAAGTTAAGTTTCATTTTACATTTTGAAGGATTTAATTTCCAACTGGAAGCAGGTAATTGTTGCTAAATAAACAGATGTTCAAAATAATATGCACTTTAATGGTCTCTCCCTAAACTACCCTTAACATTCACAGTAAACATGGAAAATAAAAGAAGCTATTTTCATCACATCCTACCTGAGAAACTTCGCCCACATTTTTGCCTCCTTCACGATGTCTCTGTAGACAACTCTTTGGTGGTCACTAAGTACAGGAAAACCCAGCACATTATTCACCATCGCTCCTAGTCCTTGTCCATAGTCAAGGATGAATTCAGATTTTGAGGTCACAGGCCTTATGGTAGACCTAGGAGCCACTTGGCAGGGACCACAAGCCAGTTTGTAATTAAAACAAAAACACATGCGTGAAGGTTAACATAGGGGCAGGCTTGTTCGGACCATGAAGATCATCCACAAGAAACTAAAAAGCCTGTTGATGTTCCATTCATGAGCGACAACTTTTTAAAGAAGATATTAATCACTGATATTATCATTTTCTATCCTAATGTTGTAAGTGTATGTCACATTGAAGCCTAACCACCTCGGAATTTTCATTTGCTTCCGTAGTGATAATTTTACCGCAATTGCAATAACAGATACTAATCTTGGATTTTAAACATCTTGGTTACAACTTGTTAAAAAATGTGATGTCAGTCTATATGTGTAAGTAGGCCTACATCAGGAGATTTGCACATGTTCATAAAAAGTAGACAAGTAGAGCTGCTACTGCTATACTCACTGAAGTTTTATTACTTGCGTGAGCCTCGCCAAGTCCACTATGCTTGTTGTTATGACATGCATAAGAAATGATGGAGTTGTAACCTGGTGCTGCTATGGTTGTAAGTGCAAGACTAAACAGATAACATCACACGTTACAAATACTTTAGAAGTTTAAAATTATGTGAAAGTTTACAAAAGAACTTTTGGAAAATGTGCATGAATGTAAATAATTGCATTATGTAATCAGCGTACAATATATGAGGAATTAGCTGGGTGCTACTAAGTTGAAAAAAAGCAGCGCCTAGCCTATTTGTTTATATCTGAGACCCAGTTGGGAAGTTATTGGCTCTGTTCAGCTCCTGGCCCCGATTTTCATCACCCTTGTTACCATACCTCAGGCTGGTAGTTCCAAGCAGCCAATCAGAGACATTTACAGCTTGCTATGTGCTATAAAAGTTGAAAAATTCATTTCTCTGCTATGCATGAAATTGCAGCATGCGTTTTACGATGTATGGTTCGTTTACATCTATCGCTTACGATACATTTCAAGTTGAGTTTTGTCCAACTTACAGCATATCTAGTTTCTATCTTGGAAAAGTAACTGTACAAAGCACTGTGAGGTTCCAAGGCATGGGTATAAACAAAGGACTACACAGACACATGTTTGTTGGTGTATTGACTATCAGCCAGAGTTACAATACAATGGTATGTGTATTAATTAGCATAGTATGTAGATCTTTCTATTACCTAATTAGTTTGGCACAAATATACTTAAAGGTACAGTATGTTCTTGAATATATAACAAAGGTGTGTATGATTTAAAAGTTTTCATAACCTTTATTGCAGAAAGTATGCTGAAAGTCAACTTGAAATTCCAGTGGAAGACATTCCAGAGTCAAGTGGAGGAGCAGTCCATCATTCTTTTGATCAAAGTGAGGAGCTTAAGAGTGAAAATAACTCCAATGAGACCTCTCGTGCAAGAGGAGAGCTAGACGTGGAACCTCAGCCAGAGGATGAGCTAGTCAGACGAAGGAATGCTGTTCTCGCAGCAACTCTTCGCAGATTAAATCAACATTCCTAAGTGAAAGGAAGAGCTTAAAAATTCAGATTATGGTGCCTTTTTTGCAGGGAGTGACAAACATGTGGAGAGTTCTTGCATCATCTTTGACCCAGAATACTTTAAACAAAATATCTAATGCAATGTAAAGCATTTACTATGAAACAAAATCGACTTTTTCTAAAAATGATTGAACAACTCAGCCTCCAAGATAGGTTTCATGGGAATTGCTTCCCTATGGAACAATAAACACAGCAATATGTGTGCCTATTGATCTACAGGATCTCTTCTGTTGTATATTAATACTTTTCAAGAAGTGTTCATTGCTCTTTGTTGTGGGATGTTAAAATGTGTAAGACAATACACTGCTAATTACTGGTCTTTTACATCAGTTAGAAATGAAAACCTTAAGATGATGGTAAGAATGTATTAAATCTGAGTTTCTCCTGTTTTGTGGCTATTATTTAAAGAAAGTGCATCCTTATTTTCATGAAGTTAGCTCTGTTACTTTGATGTTATATTCAAATCATGTAACTCATTTATTATGGTTGTATACTGCAAGTTTACTATAATTGTTTATCATAAAATCATGTACTACTAAGCAATGCAATGTGTTTCATTTTAAATTTAATTTTAAATAGGTATTTGGTAGGTTTCTAGGAGGCATTCAGTTTCAAATAATGAGCTCTGATAATTACATACTATGTTTTGATTCCTTGCCAAGGGCAAAAGGAACCTGTGCAATGTTGCAGGTGTGTGCTTGGCTTTTGATAACTGAAAAAGTATATGGTGGATGAACTTAACATTTGGTATGTAGAGGCACCTTATTGTCTTAATGACATTGGTGGAGGTTGAAGGTCATTTGAATTCAACAGAGGTCCAAACCTCAAACATTGTAATCACTATAATTGAGAAAGTTAAACCTGGATGAATTTTAAACTTTATATACCGCCCTCCCCTGATCTTATGACATACAAGAAGCTTCTTTGCAGCTTATATTATGTTTCCATCATGTGAAATTTGGCAAGGAATCACAAAGCATTCTTGTTTAATATTTTCATTTCAAATTTGTAGCTCTAGTAAAGAGCTGATATTGTTTGTACCTGTAAACTGTGAGATGGTTCATACTACTCTTTCTCTATCTGGTGTGAGAAGTTTGGGTGTTTGCCACAAGAGGAGTAGTATGGTGGTATATATGGTAACTTCATTTGTCCCCTAAATTTTTGTACTGTGTTGTACATTAAGTTAAATTGTTAGTACTTTTTCAATAGCAACTTTATTTTGCCTTCATAGAAATGGCCATAATTGCCACAGTGAAACAACAAAATATCAAGTTTGTATTTTCAGAACTATTTGTGAATTATTTCGAAAGTTTAGCAAAATTATACAGTAAAGGAGAATTTATTACATATACACTCAGTCTGACTCAGATACACATAGGGTTACCATACTTTATTTGAAGAGACAAGAGCAATTGGTTGCAGTCTAGGTGAGGGGTCTAGGTTGAGAGCTTCCCCTTCCCCTGTTGTGAGAATGGTACATACTTGAAACTGATACCTGAGTTGAAATTAAACAGCTCACTGTAGCATACACAGTAATAATTGGACATTATTTAAAATTTTGTAAATTCACCAGGACGTTGCCATAACATTGAATAAAAAGATAACATGTCCTTGGATCAGGATGTATGGTAATCCTACCCAAACATCTACCCACCCACACCAAGTAAAGTACATATAACTTTTCCCAAGCAGCAGTAACATTTGTCACTGAGGAGCACTGACTATCATGCATTTGTCTTGGTTACTTGCAATTTGCAAGCACAAGACCAATGTAGACCACTGAGGATCATAGTGATGTTTCCAGCTTAAAGTCAGGTGTGTCCTAACGTGTCCTTCCAGACAGAGATAAATGAGACTGGGGGTGAGAATGGATTTCTGTCTTTCTTTGGTAGTACTTCAACTGCCATAAGAGAAACTATTCTGCACATTTTTATGTACATTATTAACAGTGTAATAATAGTTCATATGTGCAGCTAGTATTTAGCACAAACTAATTCTGATGTTATATTTGCATTATATGCTTTGCACAAACTGTTACAGATAATCAAGGTTTAACATTGCTCAAGAGGTCGCTACAAGAAAATCATTGTGATTCCCAAGCGTTGTAAGAGTTTACCTCAACCAGAATTACATCACACCTTAGTGACTTCATTTGTTTAATCTTTTACCATTAGTCCATATATTAACATACCATCAACAATTTGAGAGG
Organism: Apostichopus leukothele; assembly: GCA_010014835.2. NCBI lineage: Eukaryota > Metazoa > Echinodermata > Holothuroidea > Aspidochirotida > Stichopodidae > Apostichopus > Apostichopus leukothele. The sequence continues at coordinate 21,025 of JAAAKB020301315.1, forward strand.
TCAGAATTGAAAAATTATCATTGGCATGTTAACATTCATGACTGCCCCAGTTCAATTGTCATCTGGTCAAGTAACTGATCACTGATGCCTGGTAAGTTAATTTCAGCACAATATGGGCTTTGCTGTCTAACCACATGGAGTTATTCTAATCCCATTACACTTACAGAAGAGAACTGAAATAATCACTTTTAAATGTGGAGAACATGTATAAGTATGTCTAGGTAGCTATTATAGTGTAGCACCTATTATAACACACTTTACCATAGCATCAGAAAGTAGGCCTGACTTGAGGTGTGCTTACAAGTCTTTCAGTTTTTAACAAAAGGGAAATTATGTAAATCTGGAAATGGTGGCCTAAATCGTCACCACCCAGTAACTTTTATGCGATAGCTTAATATCAATTAGGTCAACTGTTTTTTGTGTCCAATATAAAGAATGAAACATTTTTCCCCCTTGTATTTTTCTATGCCTTTCTAATTGTCCTGATTTTATTTGTATTAAAATAGAATGTGTAACTTATCTGAGGTCTTATGTAGACTACATTTCAATAATCCATCATGGATGTTAACATTCAATTGTCATCAAACTGATCTTCTTGTTAGACGTTCACCAATATTAACCAAAGTTGGTAGCTTCAGTTGGTAGTGGGGTAACATTGCACAGGAATAGAAGTCTAGATATCTTAAGAAGTTATTAGTGGCCAAAGAGATGTAACGTTCAAACCTGTACTGCATCTAGTGGCTTGCTTAGATTCCTGGTAACCTTGGTATTAAACAAAGTGGTGAAGTGGGGTGGCACAGTGAAGTGGCACAAGAAGCAGTCATGTATCGCAGATCATCGAGGCCATGTGATGGTGAAAAGACTGCTAGTTTTCAGCACATTAGATAATGTTAAGTACAAAATGTCACATGATGAAAGGAAGTTGAATAACAAATATGTGCAAAGAAGCATTTTTGGTTCTAATGCTTTGGCATCCATCGGACCCTATGCAGTCAAGTTGGCACATGTGTGTGTGACCCCCAGCTTGTAAACACAGTATCTCAAGAAGAAAATATGTGATTGTTGTCATACTTAGTGTAGATCAGGGTCAGTAGATGACCCCTTTGTGGTGGTCATGCATATGAATGAGTGGGCGGGACTTAACGGAAAATGTCAATATCTCTTCAACCGTATGTTCTATTTAGGGTTCTATACTATTCTATACTGGGTTTGGTGATGTAACTACATAGTATTTGTTCTTTGCAACAACACTTTGACCTCATTATTATTCATGAGTGGATGATGGGGCTGATGTTGAAAACAGCATTTAAACACAATATCTCAACAAAACACAAGTTGAATCAATGTCATACTTTCTATATTTGTGTCATAGTCAGTAGATGATCCCTGTTGTTTTTGTCGGCTGTCTTGCATATTAATGAGTAGGCAGGGGCTTAACGTAAAACTCTGAAAATGTCAATATCTCTTCAACCGTATGTTCATTTTAGTTCATATTGGGTAGGGTCCTCTAATAACATAGTAAAGTAAATGTTCTTTGCAACAACAATTTACCTCATTAATATTCATGAGTGGATGAGGCTTAAAAGATTAGTCCAGGTCAAAATTTCTTTTTGATATGTGAAAGAGGAACATAATCTAAGCATTCTGATGAAGTTTGCATTCAATTCCTATGTACCATTTTGAGATATTGACAGTTGAAATTGCCACATTTCATATCAAAAGTGAACTTGGAGCAAACAGGTGTGACGTCATTGTTCCACACTGATAAATAATGTTTTTTTTGTCCGTTAAATTTTACGTCTAATTTTATACTCTTCAAATGGATGCATCCATACTGTGCATGTACCATACTGTAGGTATTGGTATTTTATAAATTTCAGATCCCCTTTAGACAAACTAGTAACCTTATCCAATCCAAGGTCATATCAATAGACTGAAAAATAAAGCAAAAACAAGACATTATTTGTCAGTATGCAACTATGACATCACACCGTTTGTTCATTTGGTAGATTGTCAGTTAACTTCAAGTTCTGTCAATATCTCAAAAATGGTCCATAGGAATTGAATGCTTAGATTATATTCCTCTGTAACATATTGAAAAGAAATTTTGACCTGGACTATTCTTTTAATGGTAAATCTTCAAAAGCAGCATGTAAACATAATATCTCAATATACACAAGTTGCATCAATATCATACCTGGGGTATATGTTGGTCATGGTCGGTAGATTATCCCTATTGTTGATGGTGGGGCTGTCATGCATATTAATGATTGGGCGGGCCTTAACGTAAAACTCTGAAAATGTCAGTTACGTTCAACTGTATGTCCCATTTAGGTATGGCGATGAAACTACATAGTAAGTACATGTTCTTTACAACAATTTGACTTCGTTAATATTCATGAGTGGATGGGGCTTAATGGGAAATTGTCAACAACAGCTTGCTAACACTGTATCTCAACAAACACAAGTTGAATCAATGTCATACTTGGAAGGTACTGTAGATGACCTACCATGAGTAGATGCGCCCTATTGTTTTTTGGTTCCCATCAAATGAATATTAATGAGTGGACAAGGGCTTACCATAAAATTCTGAAAATGTTAATATCTCTGCAACTGTATGTCCGAATTAGTTTATACTTGGTATGGTGATTATCTATGTATACATGTTCTTTGCAACAACAATTTTAACTTATTAATATTCATGATGGGTGGGACTATGTGGGAACTTGTCAGAAACAGCTTGTAAACAAATTACCAAGGACATAATACATACTTCAACTGGTCACTACTGGACCACCGTATATCTGCGTGATCTAGAAGTTAATCAATTTTTTTTTCGTACGGTAGCCAGGACGTTCACAATTCTCAAAGTCACTTCGATTACTAACATGCAAAGTACGATTGGCTGCCAATCCGGATTAAATAGACCCAATGTCCCGCCCACATAATGCCGCAAACCGATAAGGAGATGTGACTAACACTACCCACTACTTATTAACACAAACTACATACCAGACGTATATTGTTGACGTGTGTTACATTGATCCATTTTCCAAAAATCAGCCAATTTTGTTCTCAAAATCACGTTGACTCTGAAAGAAGATATGCAGCTGTTCTAATATCCACTGAACTAGAATGCAAAATATGCATTGTGGTTTCGATGATGTAATATGAGCAGTTTTTCGTCATGAATCTGACGTAATGTAAAGTGAGGGTGTACTGTATGTTTTATTGATAGGTTGTAGATTATCGTGTTTACAAGGGTTTCACGATTTGACCTCTGAAGACCACAAATGACCTTTGACCTCCACCAAAACAATAGGCTTCTTTAACTCTATGTGGTACTTCTACAAACTTAAATTAAAGGTCGGCCCCAGCTTCCAGTATTGAGATATCGTGATTACAAGGTTTCACAATTTGAACCCTGGTGACCCCAAATGACCTCCACCAAAAACAGTAGGCTTCTTTAACAAAATGTGTGACTTCTACACACCACATATGAAATGGTCTGCCCTTCCCTTCTTGAGATACCGTGTTTACAAGGTTTTAACAATTTGACCCCAAATGACCTTTGACCTTCATACCAATTTCATACTTAGTGTGTAGTAGTACTACATTGAGTACAAGAAGTCTGGTGTTTTTAATGGAGATCAAAGGTCATTTGGGGTCACCAGGGGTGAAATTGTGAAAACCTTGTAAACACGATATCTCAAGAAGGAAAGCTTGGGAGGACCTCATTTTCAGTGTGTAGAAGTGTCACATTGAGTACTAGAGAGTATTTTGTTTTTGGTGGAGGTCAAAGGTCATTTGGGGTCACCAGGGGTCAAATTGTGAAAACCTTGTAATCACGATAATCTACAACCTATCAATAAAACATCCAGTATAGACTACCTACAAACATCAAATCTACATGAGTTAACATAACTCATTAATTAGTATATGAGTCTTGCAACCAACGGGGAGGTCGCCGGTTCCTAACCGGTCTCCGGCAATGGCTTGATTTCTGATCGGTGCATGGGTCTGGATCGGGGTAAGTGAATTCAGTATTTGAATCTTCATTTCCAGGAGGATTATGACTAATGTGAATCAGTCTATTTACATGCCACTTTCTGCCTTCATGAGTGATATAAGTGAGATCACTGAGTTTTATTCAGAAGTACATGTTTCCAAACGGTGTATTCAGTACGTAGAAAGTGTGTATGTGTGTGTGTGTGGGGGGGGGGGGGATCCTGAGAACGGTACATCACTCCATGCACTAGCACACCATTAGCGATACGGCACCTTTATCAGCTAATGGTGTATAAGACAAGAAGCACACACCTGACAATTATTGTACCTCGGTAATAAAATAATCCCGTATCTGATTCTAACCTCTTGCAGACTCGTCCCAAGATCGTTATCTGAAGCTACTGGGTTTGTGGTTTTGTCCTGCCTCTAGTAGAGTGAACTTTGTGTCAGTAAAAATATCGAGTTTTATTGCGTGCCATAAGATGCTAGCCTTACACACTACTTCCATAAGCAATTTAAAACAATAACAAGAGATCAGATTTGATAGTTTGTATATTGCTCTTAAGTGATAATATGAAGTAACAGATAATATTAACAAAGAGCTCCATAAATCGGAGGTCAGTGGGAGCTTTTTAAACCGCAGTACCTTTTATCATGATATGTATGTATAACCCCACATGTATATAGATATATAGCTTTCTTCAAAATTCAGTGCAATCTGCTTTTCATGTGGCACAGTATTATTCACACTAAGGAGCTGGTAGAAGAGGCGTGCATCACTCAAGGTAATCACTGTCGTAGATTTGTAACTTTATAGTTTCATCAGGCCAGATTCAACAACTATATATATATATATATA
>JAAAKB020301316.1:0-16220 GCA_010014835.2 Apostichopus leukothele
CTGTCAATATACTCACCACGAGAACCCAACCAAACCCACCCCCTCTCCTCCCCTCCCCCTCCCCAAACCTGAATTAGGGTGCACCCTTATGTCTTCAGCACACTTACGCAAGAAGAACAAGTTTGGGACGCCTATCTGGCCCAAGGGTCCCTTAAAACTCCTGTCATCTGTTTTGTAATTGTCAACACCAACTTTTAATAATGGAGTGATTCCGTTAGCAGGTTACATATAGCGCGTGGTATTACAAGAACAATGTAGGTTTACATGTGTCACGGACCTACAGGAGGTGTATATTGTGATTGTTTACAAACACGGGGAACCGGAAATTTCGGAATCACCGGGAGTGGTTTGTATGTAAATAAACTTGACCCTTTCCCATAGTCATGCACAAGGAAGGGACATCTGTTGCAAATCACCATTTTGTTTCCCACACGTTGGGAAAAGCGCGGGAAATAGTCGACAATACTTCCGTCCGCCAATACCACAGGTGTGACTTTGGTTGTAAATGAATGGGCTGATGGCGTCATATCACAAGGTAAAAGTCCCACGAAAATCAATAAATTAGTTAAACAATTCCAGAGAAGCCTTTTGTCGATTTTCCATCGACATTGATAGGTGTTTAGTATAACAGACAATGAAGTATCATGTACAGTATTAGATGCACCAGGAACTTGGCACGGATCTCTTAACTGTATCCCCGAAGATTGTTCCCCAACTTCCCCCACAATTGTTCAGACTTGTTGCAGTTTCATTTCAGAACAAAAAGTGGCAGTTTCGTTCGAAAATGAAAATTTACGGACATATTTACGTTTATATTGTACAATTCATATGTGAAAACATATATTTTGTCGTTGGTCCTGCGCCACAGGGAATTACTGAAGAGAAGGAGAGAAGTTAGATGGTTTTAGGTAACGTGCAGATACGACAAATCTGTCAGTATATTAACCTCAGACAAGATATATGTCATTTTGGCCTATGAACTGCAAAAAGAATATTCAATTAACATAACAAATAACTATAGCTTGATCGTTTTTGTTGTTGTGGAGATTGGCTGCCCTAATGTACAGTACAGTACCGTACAGTACTGTACAAGTTTATTTTTGGCTCGTTTTCAGCTCTCCGTGTCAATGGTATGTCCTGCCGTTCGCCACATTTTCCCGCCACATTTTCCCGCATACTTTTGTTATGACTACGTATAGATGTGGCATTAAATATTATCGACCCTAGCTAGCTATACATACGCCCAACCGCTTCAACGCAATAGTGCTAACTTCCTCGTTACTTTTGCAAGTTACCACCCTCTGAGATATGGTAAAGAATTTCACAAAGACCTTTTCCAACCGATTACATCTGACGACCGCAATGAGCAGCAACCACTGAAAGAAACAAAGCAGCAACTACCTTTAGTTGACAGGCTGTAGCCAAGCTTTAACTTTGTTTGTTACGTTCCATTTACATTTAATTCTTGGTAGCACTTCAGACAGCTTTGTTGGAATATCTTTTAACATATTTCATCAGAAGATCTTGTGTAAGTCTTGATAACAAATTTATCCATAGCCCATATATTTGATCTGAAGCCGCGGTGCGTTGACCGCATATAAAAATATGAATGGACACTATTACATTATATGACCTATACCACTCTATACATGATCAAAATAGAACTGTAGTTGTTTAATATAGACTGTGCAGATGTATTCTAGCTTCTGAGAATTGAAGCGAAATTAAACTTGCACTTAACATTAACCATTATAATTATTATGCTGAAACTGTTAGCCTATGACGTCACTGTAGGAACTTATGACGAAAAGGCATTTACGTCACATGCGACAATTTTCCGAGAGTTTGCTGGCAGGCGAACGGTGCATGCGCGAATTGATGTAAAGAATAGGGCACATTGCCAATAATATATGTTAAATGCAAGTACTACGCGGGTAAAAACACGAGGGATACGTGTATATGCGGCATTGTATAGCCAAAAGAAAACTTCCTCACCATCACAATATTATGAAAATTGGAGTTCTTTATATTAATTGTGTTGGCGAATCCAAGGTTTGCACGTTTACAATACGTGAGTTCGCGGTAAATAAACCGCGGCACTGAGGTTATGCTGTGTATCTGGCTTGGTGCCAAACCAGACTGACAGGAAGTGGATTGCTGCTAGCAGGCACACTGGGTGTATAACGCAGAAATTTAAGTTGTAAAAATTTTGTAACTGTGTAACCATTACTGGGCTAGTTAATTCAGAACGTAAATACACGGTACTTTTATTTTTGATTGGTTGTTAGCTTTACTGTCAGTTAGTGACATGCTCCCATATTTTCATAAATACTTTGCACAGGGTTACACCCAGAATTAGCATCTTTTATTAAGAGGTAAATAAACGTAACAATTGTGAACTTCTAGAAACATGTGACCTCTTTTTCCTTACCCTAGAATCTGGCATAACAACACGTGACGCAATAATTAACCCTTGCAACGGCGAAACATTTTTCAACGCTGAACAGAAGTGTGTGACATTTTGCGGGCCTGGTAACTATGGAGACGAATCAAGCAGGAAATGCGAGAAATGTGCTGCAGAATGTAAGACTTGCCAGACTTACAGAGACCAGTGTACCAGCTGCCCTGATTCTACATATTTGCTGGAAAATAGGTAAACTCGATAACAGTAATGTTGCTCACTACACTATACCTACCACTATTGATACAATTTAGCCAGCTAACACACTCTGCGAACTATTGTAAACAATCATGTCCTCAGTAGGGTTTATACTTCTACACCCCACATGTGCTTTTACCGTCACAAATTGATTAACCTTACAAAGTGATTATTACTGGCAAGTCTATATTTAGTCGTCAAACGTAAACTACTTTATTGTATTTATTCCATATTTCGAAGTTAACCGGTAGTAATGTTCAACCGGCTACAGCTGACAATGTGCAGAAATATTTATCCATTGAACATAAGCTGCAAGTTGCAATCCACAATAACAATTCAAAAAAATAATCATCATTTGAAATTCGTGAGCAATTGCAGACTGAATTGTGCGGTTAATATGTAATGGAAATTTACAGTAAATGTTAATGGCATGAGAATATTAAAGTGACAAATAGTGACTATGTTGTTTTATTTTTAATTTGAAGTTAACCTGCATGCACATGTAGACCTAGTGCCAACTGCCAGTACTTCCCAGTATAAAGACACTGGCTTGTGAAGACCTAATTGTCTAACATGATAGGGTTATTTACTTTAATAGATGTGAACAAGACTGTGAAGATAAGTTGTCGCAAGGACCATTGAGCAAGAGGGCCCGTCTTGTTGGCGGAACATCTGTTTTTGAAGGACGACTGGAAGTGTTTCATGACGGCCAATGGGGGACTGTCTGTGATGATGAATGGAATATACAAAACACTCAAGTTGTGTGCAAGGAACTGCAGCTAGGTAAGCTGATCGTTATGTGTTTTGTTTATAAATAAAGAAATAGCATATCTGCAGGGTTTGCTGCATCAATTGTTTTTGCTCCATTATGTAGCAATTCATGCATAGAGTATTGCTCATGTGTTCGTTTCTGCTGTTGGTTAATTGCTGAAAGATCCAACTTTCTTTTATTCGAGTAGGTGCTGAAACTGTATCATCAGTGCCTGCCAGTGAGTTTAATTCTGATGACCTACCTCCATTAATTCATCTGGATAATGTGCAATGCCAAGGAGAAGAAAGAAACCTAGAAATGTGCCAACATAACGGCTGGGGCAAACATGACTGCGGACACTCGGAAGACGTTGGTAAGAATCATGTTTTTTCTCATTATTGCATTTTGTAACTTCCAGTTGTGACTTTTATTCGTTCTGCGTGACAATTGTTTCCATTCCATTTCTGTGTTCCTACCATTCTGTTTACTTAATTGGTTGTACCTTTTTTTTCTGTTTTAATGGATTAATTATGTTATATGCCAACAATTCATTAAATGTTGGAATACCAAATCCAACTATCACTCAAAAACATGTAGGAAAACAAGAATTTTTGTGATTCCCAAAAATGCTATGTCCATCACTGGATATCCTGTTGGTGATATGACCAGATATGTGACAAATTTATAACATTGTTTGATGGAGTTACTGAAATGTGTTTATAAAGCAATATGGATTAACATTACGGATCACGGTACTTGCCGTGAGCAGCCCACTCTGAGGAGCCATGTACTTATCGGATTTGATTTAATAATCACCCTCGAAGAGCACATGAATAGCACAGAATGATGATTTGCATGCAAAGTTCTGCAGTATACACTTTACATAAATCCTTGATTTCACCATCGACTTTTAGGAATTCGCTGTTCTGGACCCGACGTGGCGTGGCTCTGTGTGGATACCTGTGCCGATGGGTACTTTGAGAAGATAGAAGATAGAGCATGTCAGTTGTGCAATAGCAGCTGTAAGACCTGCCATGGAAGTGCAGACCACTGCCTCCTTTGTGATGAGCCTTACTTCCTACAAGGTGACAGATGTCTCACTAACTGTGATATCGGTTTCTACGGACACACTGATTCCAGAGAATGCCGCCAGTGTTCAGAGAGTTGTGCAAATTGCCGAGATGGTAACACCGACGATGTTTGTACCGGCTGCCCGGAAGGATTGTTCCTGCGTGATAATCGATGTGTATCCTCGTGTGGAGATCTCAAGACAAAACATTTGCCGATACGACTCGTGGGTGGTAACAACCCTTACGAAGGACGAGTTGAGGTAAGTTGAAACCATGTCTTTGGAGAACACTTACACTAAGTACACAACACGTAATGTCTTGTGGAGTACCGCAACATAACATTACATCACACAATTTTTTGGAGTACCACAACTTTACCTAACACAAGTCCACACACACCCCAACAAATTTGAATACCTCAACAGTAGTATGAAAAATTAAAGATAAAACAGTTGAGTATAAAACATAGTCTTTAATCGTTCTGTAATTTCTGTAATTTAAATTATTGACATGATAGTTTAGAAATATATTGTTTGATCCCATGCATTTGTCAAAAAGAGTTTCACTGCAATGAATGTATCCAGTTATTCTATGCACCCTTCTGTTGTCTATGCTTTCTGGCACAATGCCAACTCACAATAAAGCATATGTTGGATTTGTCGATGTTTTTGTCTCGTCATTGCAAATTGTGAAACAGTTAATCAATATGTGCGGATATGTGATATACAGTAGTTGCACACACACTGTAGTGATGAATATGAATGTTCCCTAGTTGCGGGGTGCAGTTTTGCAGCGGTTGCCATAGCAGCAGACACTAAAGGCAGAAGCAAATTACTTTTAACTGTCTGGAATATTCACCATGCAGAGCTGCGTAAAGTAAAGAGGATGCAAGGTAACCTTGGAGGAAAGGCTTATTTGGGGAGATGAATTCATACATAATCTGTGTGTGTCTATTCGATCAATTCTCAGTTGATTTTGGAAAAGATACAAAGTAAACACACCAAAATGATAAAACCACTTCGTAGAAATGCAAAATTTGAATATTCAATATTAATTAAATAGCTTAAGGGGCATAATTATTTAGAATAATATATAGTACAACTGACATATTTCTTTCCTAAAAAAAACTCTTCTTTGGCACATCTCCAAATGCCTAAAATTATGCAAATTTTAGTTTAGTTTGCATTGAAGAGTTAGCTTAAACATACTAAATTTATTTGCTCAAAACTATGAGACATTGAATTTGCAATATTTTCCTTTTTGACCTGTCTGTTGCGCCTGCCACATCACAACACAACAGCACCGCCTTTTTTCTGCCACTAAATCTCGCATCTAAATTTTAAATTGCTTGGATAGTTTATACTTATTATACCTGCTCCAACCAGCAAGTTTTTGTTCAATTTTTCCCACACATATCTGGAGATGATCAACAAACATATGCTAGATATTTTCAATATGGAAAGAAAATGGGAAAAAGAATATGTATGCACAAAATCAAAATTGAAGGTCAAATGCCAGATAGAATAAACGGTTGACTGTACTATCAAGCTGTTGGGCGTCTGTTTTCTTCCAAGCATTTCAAAGGGTGGAGTTAGGGAGAGGCAGGGGACTGTTTGGGCAGGGGAAGTAGATGTACAACTGCTTTCTGGGAGGGGGGAGGGGGGGTTTAAGTTTGTTAGGGGTCCCTCTAGTATTGCTCTGCAATGACAGTTTATACTTTTAAGTTACATATCCAGACAATTACACATTTGCTTTCGTCATGGAGTGTTAAACGTTTTGCAAACCTAGTATTGTATCACAAGACTTTAAGATTGTGTTCTTCTTCTCCTCACTGTGTTGCAGGTATTCATCGATGGTGAGTGGGGGACTGTCTGCGATGACAGCTGGGATATAAACGATGTTCAAGTTGTTTGTAGACAGCTGGGTTTTGGCCATGCCCTAAATGCCGTCGGCTACTCGGGATTTGGACCAGGATCAGGTAAGCTCTTCAACTCATGACATACATGCATGCATACATCCATGCCTCCATCCCAATTGGGTCAAGGATGCGGACCTCAGGATTGGGGGGGGGGCCTCAGATGGGGACCTCTATAGTACAGCAGGATAGGCAAGCATGCGGGCTCTCTCGGCTTGCATCGCTTGCACTGCTCCTGTGGAATAAAATGACAAGTGAGCCAAAAATATTAAAGTGTTTCATCTGTGGAAGAGATTTTCGAAATTTAAAACAAACGCATAGTTAAGAGTCGAGACTTTTCAATAATCCTTCACTGGTCGTCGGTTCATAGGCCGCTCATAAATCCTATGAACTCTTTTTACTCTCCTCCTGTTTGTATCTAGGTTCGATTTTAATGGACAGAATAGACTGTACCGGTGAAGAAGCCGAGCTCTTACATTGCGCTCAAGCCACATTCGGTGATAATCATTGCTTCCATCTGGAAGATGCTGGTGCCATTTGTGCAGGAACTTCATTGATTGGTAAGAGACTTCTTCTGTGTGTCACATGCTATCGTTTTGTAAAGCTGCCCTAAAATTGAGTCAGATACTTATTGCATGGAATCAGTTTGTGAGAAATGCAAATGAGTCCTGCGAAAGGAGGGGAAAAAAAGAAAAAAAACCTGTTGGTTGCAAAGGTGGAGTTTGTACCGTTTTGCTTGTACTGTCCGATGTTGTCTGCCTTCATGTACATTTTACAAGATAATTCATGCATCCTTATATAATATGTGTTATGTAAATACATAATTTAATCAATTTTGTCAAAAGTCTTACTAATCTTATTCAATGTGTAAATGATGCCAAATATATTAGGCATCTGTTAGTTATCTTTTGCATACTCTATATCTGCCAGCTGCTTCCCCCCCCCTCTTTTTGCCCTTGCCTGTTCTGGCTTTTCATCTGCTCCTATATATACTCTCTGTATTGCAGCAACTTCATGGGGTAGTTATCACAGGTCCACTGTTTCAAAATCAGGTAAGTTTTCTGCAGCATCCAGCTCTCTCAGCTATGTATATTTTTCAATCGTTTGTAAAATTCCTACATGATGACTAAACATTTACCCCCCTTCTTACCCCCTTCCCACATGCCCTGCTTCCTTACACACCAAAGAACAAACTATTTTTTTCTTTATTAAACAACAAGATAACATATCTGCAAAAATTATGAAAGGAGAAAAAAAACCCCTTCATGGACAACTCTTGAGTTTCATCACTTTGCCGGGAGAAATGCGCTTCTTTCTGGGAAATCTAAACTTGGATGCATGATATATGGCATATATTCAGAGAGCTCAATTATTGTTGGCATGCCTAAATTAATATTATACTGTTACTCACTCTATTCCTTAAAGGGGTATTCTGATAGCAGAAAATGTAGCATGCTTTATACTCTAATGACAAAAGTGTTCCGACTACTGTTAGTTAAAAATATCGTATCAATATCCTGTCCCAAACTCTAGATCTGGTGTATTGAACGTATGCTAATTTTAGTGGGTATACCGACCGTCCCTAACTACAGGAAATGGATCACAGACCTCTGTCTGTGATGGCAACGTGGCAGACATTCCCAGACATTCGTTCCTTTCCTATTATAATCTCCTTGTTTGATTTATCCTGGTAGTTTGATGATACACTTGGAATGCCTTGCTTCACTGTAAACGTTCTCTGTACATGGAATATTGTCAAAATGCTACACTTTTTTTTTTATTTGTGAACATATATTATTTTTGTCTCTGATTGAAATATTTGTAATGAGAAGACAAAAGCGTGTACAGTTTCAATTGTCGTGATGACATAGTACACTCCACAGTTGCCAGATGCCTTCACTATATATGGTTAGCAAATTTGATAAAGTTGATACTTTCACCATACAAAATGCAGTATGGCTTTTTTTTTTCTTTTTTTTTCTTCATAAACTAGAAGTGAAGGAAATTCCAACATCAGGTTATCCCTTGAATTTTGCCCTGTAGGTTAATTTTAAGCTAAATGCACATGATAAGGTACATACTATAGGGTCATTTCTATAACTAGGTACATACTATAGGGTCATTTCTATAACTAGGTACATACTATGGGGTCATTTCTATAACTAGGTACATACTATAGGGTCATTTCTATAACTAGGTACATACTATATGGTCATTTCTATAACTAGGTACATACTATAGGGTCATTTCTATAACTAGGTACATACTATATGGTCCTTGATGGGGACTTGAGTGTCCCTCCTGACCCTTTTTTTCCCTACTAAACTGAACTAAACATCAAAAATTGAGAGAGCGAGGAGAAAGCTCTCCACACATACAAGAGAAACCTAATATCATATATATTGTGACCATTGCAGATGTGTTAGTGATTACTAGCAGGAAATCTGTATCATAACACACATGCAGGAAGTTGTCTGTCTGTCTGTCTGTCTGTCTGTCTGTCTGTCTGTCTGTACAATATTTCATAAAAACAAAGATTATGCTGGTACTATGTTTTAATTAGAGCAGATATTGTCAGTACATGCCAGATAGATGTTTTGCAATTACATGTTTATATTGCAAAGAGCTATATCGTTAGCTCCAATTGCACAGTGAAGATGAGACTGGTTTATATATATGAACATTTAATTACTGTTGTTCAACAAAGTATGTCATTATTTATGAAATTTTGCTGTGTCACCGCCACTACAGCATATTATTAATTGATTTACGATCATGTTGAGCAGATATTATGCTACAAGGATTTTAGGGTGATCTTGCCCTTTCCTCCACCCCCCTCCTCCCCCCTCACTCATTCACTTTCCCCTTCCTCCCTCCCATACCATAGACATTATCATTGTGATCATTACGGGGTCATATCTCTGTAGTAAATCTTGGTCATATTACTGCACCTTCAATGTGGAAATTTACATAAACACCTTAACGACCTTTGTACTGTATATCTTTGCATGCACTTCATATCTCATTCAGTTTGAGGCATGGGCTGAAAATTTAAGTCCTGCATAATAATATTCAAGCACAATTGTGTGCCATGTGTGGGACGATACAGATTGCCATAGTCTGATGCAATTTAGTGTTAAGCAATGGTTCAAACTCAACTAGGACAGTAGAGATACTAGTTGATCACATTGCATACCGCAGGCTAGCTGTTTGTATGCATAATGCCACGTTTTTTCTTTCAGTTAGATACAATAGTGTAAATTCTATTACAATAGTAGGTATGTACACGCCTAGAGTCCCAGAAAACCAAACAAACTGATTGCATTCAGCTCATTCTTTGATGAAACAAAGAGAAATCCTTTGCCCATTCCCCCTCATTTTTTCTTGACTCTTGCTTTTTGCTGTTTGTATTTAACGATTGAACAACAATTTTCTTTGCATTTTCGCTGTTAATTTCTAGGTGCTACTGGAGAATGCATGCAGGACTGTGGAATGGGTTATTTCTTGGAAGGCCAGGAATGCAAGACTTGTGACGCCAACTGCCTTGAATGTGAAGGCAGAAGCAGTCAATGCACTACATGCAAACCAGGTCGCTTTTTACAGGTAGGGCGTCTGTTCGTCCTGTTTAATCGAGTCTCGCTCGACTGGTTTCTCTTTCTATAGAAAAAAAAGTGCAGCGTAACCCTGATCTCATTCATTTCTGTTATTGTTTGGTTTCCATTCAGTTTTAGCCGGGAATCTTCCCCTTTGTTGTGGTTAATTAGTAATATTTGATCCTCTACTTTAATTAGTCTATTGTGTTCTCTGATGATTCGTACCAGTGTGCGTGTGTACCAATGATACTCTTGGAAGGTGTCCAATCTTTTCCTTAAAACTACTCCCACCCTCTTTTTCTGTCAAATACACAAATTACGTTTGCATTCATTTAGCTGCTTGAGGTCTATCGTTCTTGACAAATTTAGCCATTGTGTTCTGCAAACTCAATCACAGACGTAAATTGATTAATAATTATAATAATTCTGAAGAGTGAATTCATCGGGTCAAGCTTTGATGGACGTATTAAATTGGGTATGCAGATCCACTTGAGGAATTGTAAGAACTCTGCTGTGTTTTGGAGAGGTAACGGGGGACACATCGGGGTCACTGTAGGTCAAAGTATGGCAATCTTCTAAAACACACTGAAATCTTGTAAAACATAATATACTGCGCACATAGTCTGTGGGTCCACCTCAGTGAGTACAAGGATCCTCTTGATTTCTGTGTCGGTGAATGGTCATCAGACTGAAATCCTTGTAACCATACTAACCATACAGAAGAAATGGTTGAATGTCTCCAAACTGGATATGTAGATCCATATTTTTGCAAGAATATAGGCTGATCCACTAGACAGCTACAATGGTTAAACCTTGAGAATCTTGTGTGTCGAGGTACAGAACTTATTTTCCCCTATACAATCTGGTACGGCATCACCTTTAGCCTATTGGGTATTTGGTCTGTTAATGTGGCAAGTACAATGACTAAGAGGGCTTCTCTGTGGCTCTCTTTACTTGTAATGTCAGTGAATGTGAGGTGGCAGGGATCGGGATCGTCTGTTTTTAGTTGTCATATATATACACAGCTTTTTAGCTGCCAAAAAAAGAAGATGAATACTATATCTCGCAAGTTTCTCTTCAAATCATCTGTTTGGATGCTCTTTGCAGGGTTCATCTTGCATCTTGGCTTGTGCGGATGGTCGCTTTGGTAACACAAACAGCAACCAGTGTGAACCATGTGATGCGGACAGATGTGAACTGTGTCAGAACGGAGACAGGAATGACATATGCTCGCAGTGTGCTTTTAGTCGTTACCTTTTGGTAAGAAAAGTTATTTTACCTGTGTTTAAGTTTAAATAAGTTTGTGTTTGGCATCATTACTTCTTGTTAACCTGCCAGTCCTCTGTTTAATTTAATTTATTCTAAGCTTAAACAACTGACAGGTAGATTTCAAATTAAGTTTGAGAACTTATTGTGGAAGGGGAAGGGTTTAGGGGGAGGGAATGGGGTGTTGTACAACATGAATGAAGCACAAAGTCAAAGAGTAAATGAGAAGCCCATGCTATAAAGTCATTATGGACAATGGATTGTGGTATGAGGTTGCAAACCTTAAAGATCTGCTCCAATTACCGTAATCTCAAGAAACTTTTCCATGATAGCATGCTGTAGTAGGGGCCTATACAGCAGACCTTTAAAGTAAAATTAGGTAGCTGTATCTAGGATAAGCTTGAAATAGAGTTCATAGAAGCTGTGGTTATATATATTCCATTTGATAATGTATCTGATATTGAAGAAGCTTGTTTCATGTTTTTTGGTAGTTGTGGACTCTTCAGTGGTTTTTCATGGGATTGTTAACCAGTGATATTTTTATTTTTAGGGAGATTCCTGTGTGGTGAGCTGCCCAGCTGGTTACTTCATATCTGTGGATAAGTGCGTAACAAAGTGTGAATTTGGACAGTATGGCAAGAACGGTCAGTGTCTACCGTGCAGCTCATGCCGTACGTGTGAAGCGGGAAGCAACGAACAGGTCGTATGTACCAGCTGTCCGCTTGGAAAGGTTTGTGACTTTCTTGGTAGTTGTTCAAATAAGATGGTTGTTTGGATCGGACAAATTAGCCCCTTTTGTTCCCCCCTTTTATGGGAGGAAATCAGTAGGGATTCAAAATTTGAAGATTAATGACAAGGTTATGACTAAAAGCAGTCCCTTTAATAAGGATTAGCCTTTGATAATGATGTGTAGAATTTAATGTCATAGGATGAACGTTCCTTAGACTTTCATTAGAAACCTTGGTATCTATCAGTAGACTTAATCGTTGTGAGAGTATATCCTTTTTCCTTGCGTGGGTGTGGACGATTGTGTGCATCCGATATCGGGCTCATGAATATGGTGGAACAATCTGTACGTACATGTACATGAGTAGCTGAAACTGAGGGTCTTTTTCTTGCATTTTTTTGCAGGTGTTGGATATGGGTCAGTGTGTACCACAATGTTCATCGAACAAGAAAGCCGTGCCTATGGATATAACAGGGGAGTTGATGGCACCAGATGTTACCACCAGACTTGTCGGAGGAAGGAACCACCTGGAGGGCAGACTTGAGGTAAGTTTTCTCTATAGTGCTCCTCACTCTCCTCTCGACAACTGAGACCCCGTTTACGGATTTTGTCAATCATTTTGCAGACAACAACTTCAATTGAGACTAGCATTTGACAGAGCAATTGTTCAAATAAGGAATCTTGGTGTGTGTATAGTAAAATTCCAATTCTTTAGTATTTTTGGCCTTTCAGTATAAATTCTAAGTGGTTAGTTTGTCTTTGCTCTTGTTTTCAATTTGGCACATTTGCTTATATCTGTTTTTTTTGTTTGTTTTTGAACTACCAGAATATATCAACCAGACTTAATATTTGCTGTTTCTTTTGCTAAAGGTGTTTCACAGGAATGAATGGGGAACAGTTTGCCATGACCATTGGAGGCCTTCTGCTAGCCAAATTGCATGCAAGGAGATGGGATTCCGTGAGTATTCATTGTCTTTTTTTTTAGCCTCTGAAGAAGATCCTACTAGGATCGAAACGTCAGGCCAACTTACTTTTACACAGTATTCATTGTCATCTAAGCCTCTTTCATCCCAACATAACACCCCATCATTCCTGAACCACCCCTTCATTGATTGCAAATTACAGAAACATATATGCTCATTGTTCTAATTTTCCTTCATAATTACCTTACCTTTCAGAAAACTTTGAGCTTCTACTTGTGGTCGGTCGAGAATCTGGCATCGAAGTGGCCAATGACACACAGATGATCTGGCTGGATAATGTGCTATGTCCCAATTCTTCTAAATCTATCGCTGAATGCTCTCACTTGGAGTGGGGAAATTCCAACTGTGACCACCATAAAGATGTTGCCTTAAAATGTACAGGTATGTCACCATTGGTCAGCACTGTCTTCTGTATGGTTACGATTACAATCGTGACCTCGGTGAAAAGTTATGATCAATTTAACAAGTGAAAAAAAGGAGAAGAAGAAAATCAAAAAGATCTTATTTTCATCTCACAAGACCTATTGTAGACTGTCAAATACCATTTTTAATTTTCATCTTAATCTTTGGATGCCCTTGTTTTCATAATTTTTTTTTTTTTTCTTCTTCTTACCTCACAGGTCCAGGGTACAGAAAATGTGTAAACCAGTGTCCCGATGGGTATTTCTGGGACGGCAATCAATGTGTCCTGTGCAACGCTAACTGCGAGAGCTGTGGCAAGGAAAATGGCCGATACGTATGTCATAGTTGTAGACAAGACTTTCGCCTTCTAAACCAACAATGCGTGCTGCAATGCTCAGAGGATTACTTGGATACAGGAACTGGCCACTGCTTAGAATGTGCAGCAGGCTGTGCAACCTGCGATGGTACAGTGGATACTTGCACCAGTTGCAGGCAAGGGCTTTTCCTGAAAGGTGATTATCTCACTTTTATGTATTTTTTATTTAATTTTTGCTCTGCTTTGTTTTTCTTAACTTTAATAATTGTTTGAACCAGCTTGAAACATTTTCATTGACTTCTGTGGGGGTTTCTGTATTTTCTTTTAATTTGTAAATATTATCTGTTTTACTTCAAAGATGGTCAATGTGTCTCTGACTGTGGAAACCAAAAGAAGCTGCAGCTGACCAGTAGAGTCCGTTTACAGGACGGTACATCTCTCTCGGGTCGTGTGGAGGTCAAGAACAACGGAGAATGGGGCACCGTCTGCGATGACAACTGGTCCTTGGAAGAGGCTGAGGTTGTTTGCAAGGAACTTGGTCTTGGACATGCTGTAGAAGCCCACCCAGAGGCACAGTAAGTTTGATTATTCATGTTTCCAGCTTCAACATTAAACTGACGTAGAACCATATCCAACTAAAACAGATCAAGGAGAGTTTCATCTCTTCAATGATACCGTTTAGTAATTTGGAAATTTTAGAAGATAGAAAAGAAAAAAAAGAAAAGAAAAGCAAATAGGTTGTGAAAAGTTTGCAGAATGTATCCAATATGAGCATAATCAATGCACTTAATATGCATATTTATTGTGGAAGGATATTAAAAATTCTGATGGGTAGCTAAACTACATTATTTTGATCTCCAACACCCATCATCATCCACCCCCCCTTCCCTCCCCATTCTGCCTCCACATGGCAGTTTATAGTAGATAACAACAAATGTTGACACATTTGCAACTCATTCTATAGAATAGGTCAATCCTAGTTGCCTCGTTTCGTGTTGTCAGTCCATTTAATATCAACAGAGGTACCATCATATTTTACAGAGACAAACATTGTTTTTTTCCCCCATTGATTTTATCCAGCTTTGGAGAAGGTACAGGATCTATCCTACTTGATAATTTGCAGTGCAACGGGGACGAAGATACAATCTTCAACTGTGGTCATTCTGGAATCGGAAACCACGATTGCTCTAACGCTGAGGATGCTGGTAAGTTAGCAACCCCAATGAATCTTTGCTCAGGCCTGTAGTTTAGTGGCTCGCTCATCTAGTATATCTTGCCTCAATGTTACAGATTAATCATAGAGAAGATATTTCATCTGTAAAACACATTGAAGTCTACTTCTCCATATCTTGACAGGGGTAACATGCAGCGGACCTCTCAACTTTAACAAATGTATAACAGTCGAACAATGCAAAGACGGCTTTTTCGTTAACGGCGATAACTGTACCAAGTGCTCTCCTTCGTGCAAACAGTGTATGGACCATGCCGACAACTGCATAGCATGTGAAGATGGCCTTTACCAGTCTCAGGGCAAATGCGTCCGTATGTGTGATGAGGGTTACTATGGTAACGATGACAACGAATGCACACCATGCAGGTAAGACTTCCTTTGTTTTTAAATTGTCTGCTTTAATCGAGATGTATTTCCTGAACCTTCTTGTAGTGTTGTTCAATTTTTTTCCATTTCAAATTTATTTCTCTTATGTTTTTACATGATTAATACAAAACTAACATTACAGTAGGATATGGTTAACATATGAAGGAAACTAGAAAAAACAGCAAGGCTGTTATCTCGGTTGCTATCTCAGCTAATGAACCAGTTTACTTGGGGTTGGTCGTTGTCCAAAGTGTATTTAAACCTGCTAAACTAATTTACATGTTGTTGAATGCTTCCCTGGCCCCATTGATGATTTTGAAGTAAGATACCAGTTAAGGTCAATCGACCCTGTTTTATTTGCCGGCAAGGGATCATGTAGGAACATACACTACTACTACTTGATACCCATACTTGGTATAGCTTGTTCCATATCTTCCTGTTTGTGAGTTATGTTCAATACTGGACTTTGAATGTTTTTTTGTTTTTTCTGTTCACCTGCTTTTAGTCCAGAGTGTCAGGATTGTGAAGGAAGTGCCGTCCAATGCACTCGTTGTCCTGGTGACAGCTATCTGAAAGCACAAACTTGTCAGGATACTTGCAATGACTTTGTTAGCCGAGCCACGTCCAATGTGAGATTGGTGGGTGGTGAAGATCCACTCGAAGGGCGTGTAGAGGTGAGCATATTTTTGAAGAAGCCAATTTTGAATTAAGTCACTGTCACTGATACGCTCTCTGTCCATTTCGTCGAAGGTGATATCATCATCTATATTAACCCTTTAATTTAATTTTTTTACATCAGTGTGCTCAAAGCTTTTGTTAATGCTTGCCAATTAACACATCAGAAGACTTTGCCTCTGAAATCACTCATATGTTGGTCAAATTTGGTGAATTTTACTGGCCGTTACTTGTTGTTAAATCTTTTTCAGTCAAAAGCCATTGCT
>JAAAKB020301533.1:0-16202 GCA_010014835.2 Apostichopus leukothele
ATATATATATATATATATATATTTTAAAGTGAGACCTTATTAACCCGAAGAAACTTTGTTTGATTAGTGTGTGATATTTCATTTCTATAGTACTCGACACCATTTGGTGGAAGTCTTATAGTTCACCGATGCTTCTTATTTGCCCAAGTAACAACACAATCTATTAACATTTTAGATGAAAAATCACCTTTGTAACCAGACAAATGAAAAATTATAAAAGAATAAGTTAATGTACACAAAAATGAAATCAATTTAACCGAAAGAAAGCAAGCACTATGTTCTAAAGATGTTTCGTCAATACCAATGGCGTGTAGCAGATTCTTTGTGGCAAATTCAGTCAATGCATATTTCATATAAAGCGAATAACACACAAGATTGTTATGCCTTGTCACCAAATCCTTATCAAAGTCATTTATTAACCGTCTTCTTGTTCTCATAATATAGAACTTAAATCCGTTATCATGCCTTTTATTAATTAAAGACTTTTCGAGGTGTATCAGTTTAATTATGGTAGCATATAGAAAAGAAGAACTTGTTTGCATTTGATAAATTGATTTTTATCACATGCTAATGTACTTTCTATCAATCAGCTTTTTAAGCATTGCAAACAAAGTTCGATTAACTCGATCAATGACACTTCACCTTAGATGTTAACGAACTATTTGGTACGTTGATGACGTGTTTTAAGTTAATGATGAACTGCGATCGCCACCAACAGCTGTTAAGCTTTAACGAGGCAACAAATTTAAATTTGTACAAATACCCTGAGAAACAATAGTTATATGTCTGGTGCTTATAGCCCAGAATATAGGTTCTTGATGCCCAAAAAATAGTATCGTGTGCCTAGGAAGAAGCCTTTCATTTTTATGACCGCATGATTTTGTGAATTGGTCTTGACAATTAAACCAAAAGTAACGTATTTCTTAGTACTTTATGAAAGATATGAGTTTAAAAATCTCATGAACAATGATATTGACAATGATGCTGGCGATGACAATGACAATGTGGGAATTCATTTTGACTTTTAATGCAGAAGGAACTAATTTCTTAGTTCTTCACGCAAGATGAGAGTTTAATAATATCATTAACAATGACAATAAAAATGGATCAATATATATCCAGCATTTTCAGAAGCATAATAAATGAAACAAACAATTTAAAATAGGACAAATTACCGAGATTGAAAGTTTTTTCCCAGCTTGTGGTTTTGACTGTCGTATGGAAATGGAGAAAACAGACCATTTGAATAATTTTTGCCACTTTCATACTGTCTGGAACAATGCCAGTAGTAAATAACGTATAAAAAATGAAGTATGATGTTGTATAAACTATGCAATCATAATTTCACTACTAACATGCTGATATAATTGAAATCAACATAGGCTTTGTTAATAACTTCTCGATAAACATCAATAAATTCAATTGTCGCCTAACTATTCAAACATTGATTTAGCTTATTCTGGTTTAGTGGCAGATAAATTAGGCAAAATATTGACAAAAAAACCTATTAAAGCTATTTACAATGTTTAAATTTCTTATTGTTATCCATTGATGTATCTGGGTATACGCTTTGTGTTTGATACTTTTATTGCTATTGTCATTTAATATTTCACTGTTTTTTTATGTTATTTTTCTGGCTTTTTAATAATTTTATTTGTTTGTAAATTTATTGATTCTGCTTGAATGCTTTGAGAAAGTCATTTGTCAACCTGTAAGATATACACCATATATTTGTTAAATTGTTAACCCAAAGAAGCTTTATTTAATCAGTGTGTGACATTTCATTTGTATAGTTATCGACACCTTTTGGTGGAAGTCTTATAGTTCACCGATGCATCGCATATGCCTTAAGTTCCAACACATTTCATTAAAAATTTAGATAAAAAGTCACTTTTTAGCGAAAGAAATACAAATTATAAAAGAAAAGTGAATATACGCGAAAATTAACTCAATTTAATCAAAAGAAAGCAAACTCTTCGTTCACAGGATGTTTATTTTTTCAATACCAATGGCGTGTTGGTAGATTATTCGTGGCAAATGCATATTTCATATAAAGTGAACAACACACATGATCGTTATGCCTTGTCAATAAAAACTTATCGAAGTCATTTATTAACCGTTTTATTGTTCTGATAACACAACACTTAAATCCCTTATCATGCCATTTATTAACTATGGGTTTCACGTGGTTATCAGTACTTGTTTGCATTTGAATGATAGATTATACCACATGCTTATGTACTTTTCATTAATTAGTCTTTAAAATTGCAAACGAAGTTCGATTAACTCGATCAATGACTTTTCATATTAGATGTTAACGAACTATTTGGTAATTTGATGACGTGTTTGAAAGTATGGATGAAACTCGATGTCTACCAAACTGCGATCTCTACCAGAAACTGTTAAACTTTAACGAGTTAACGAAATCAGGTTATTAAAAATCCTCTGGAAACAATAATCCTATGTCTGGTGATTATAGCCCCGTATATACGTTGTTGATGCAAAAAAAAGTAAAATCATATGCTTGGGGAAGAAGCCTTACATTCTTGTATGATCGCAAGATTGTGTGAATTAATTTTGACATTTAAAACAAAAGGAGCTAATTTCATAGTTATTTACGCAAGACAAAAGTTTAATAATCTCATTACATTGGCAATGACACTCATTCCTCACAAAATGAATATATGATATCAGTTGATGATGAAATTAATTAATTTTACAACTCTGTAGCGGCTCTCTTTCATCTTACAGACTTTTGTCCTTGGAAGGTGTCTTGTTGCCAGGGGTGCATAGTGTGGAGGTGTAGGTTTAGTTAAAGCCTGTTACAGATCCATTTTTTGGCCCATAGGGGACATGGCCAATCATAGACACTACATTGTAACCTATGAACAGTGACACGCTGGAGAGGTGTGTGAATGGGGGTGATGGAGTAACAATCCAATCCCAATTACAAAATAAAATCCATGTGTTAGTGAGACGTTAAAGAAGCCTTCCAATGGTGTTATTGACATAATATACAGGTTATATTGCAGCAGGAGCTCACTGATGAACTTTTTACCATTCCTGACTAAACTCAAAATGAAATATGGTGTTTAAAGGAACTGGCTGAGTATAACAAAGAATTTCAACCAACACAAACCTCTTACAACAGATGGTGATCATTCAGTACAGTGACTTTTAATATTCACCACCTGGGGTTGCTTCCAAAGTTTGGCAAGCTAACATTTGCTATATGTTTCTCAAAGGAGTTCCTAGCAGCCTACAAATTACTCGGCAGAGCCCAGAGCAATAATGGCGTTCCACTAGCTTAAACAGTCCCAATTTAATTCAGATCCCATATTTAGAGTGCCTGCGTACAAGTTTTGTTCCAATATTGTGGGTTTTTATCCAGGTATTAGTACTCAGAAGTAGGCTAAATCTCCATGATTTGTCTAAAGTGGGGGAAGGTGGACGACGCCTCACTTCTCTATAACGATTTATGTCACTAACGGAGAGGGTGCAACGACTGTTATGGAGAACCCAGATCACTGTCAGTCCATCCATGCCTATATGATAACGTCTACATCACAAGGTATCAATAATTAAACTCTAAATATAATAGATATTATAAAGTACACAGCATGGAGATAGGACACAAGAGATTATCTTGCCTTTGTTAGTACTTAACTTAACAAAGAGTAACTAATCACCAAAGCTTTGCACATTGCTAACTTGAGAATCACACCAGCCCGTCATTTCCTTACATGAAATGATATTCTTAGTCTCTATTTCTTTACTTTCCAAAAAGATGGAATTTCTTATAAGTGAGATTAACAGTAGTGCTGTGGAATATTAAACAAAAGTTTAGATGAACAAATCCCTGCACTTCTGCAATCTGAGGTAAAGTTATTAAAATGGAGGAGACTTGATAAAGTTCAATCCAGTAAGATCAAGCTGAGGGCAAAACCTAAGGGAGACGAGAAGAGCGAGAAAAGTAATTTGTAAAACTCATTTTTTTTATCTGTACATATGGTTCTTTTTTGCAGGGGGGGTACCTTCATTTTAAAGAAACTTTGTAATTTTTTGCAAGTGGTTTACTCATTCATGCAAGCCTGTTTTGAAAGTTGCGCAGGCATTTTTAATGTAACCTTTCATATTTGCTGAGATGACGTAGGTTTGGCTTCAGGATAAAATATTGACTTTTCTTTCCATAAAGTCTGATGCTACGAGCAAAATGCACAGGGAAACAAAATCACTTAATTTCCCGGTCATGCATGACAATTACGTTAATGTCAAAATTACTCCGAACAGTTTTTCTCGTAACCTGACGTTCTCTTTCTTACCCAGCATGACGAATGACGAGGATAACGCCTCTGAAGAAATATTTCACAAAAGGAGACAAAAACAAAACGTCATAAAAAGGAAAACAGGACATGTGTTTCATAAATGACCTACCACGTGTGAATTATCCTTGCAGAGACCAAGGTGAACTTTTTCAGAGCAAAAATCTTCCAGCAGAGACAAACCTTGAGAGTAAAAGATAAGAAAGCATATAAAACAATAAATAAAAATATATATTTATATATATCTTGATTCTTAGGAAGATGAAAATGGATGTAGAATATCTCTCTTTTCGAGGTGCGATAAACCATACAAAGCTTTATTTGATAGTTCCCAGCTGATACTACAGCAAGTGGGAAATAGTATGCAGAGGAAGGTGGGTCAATCCATGTCAAATCAACCAGTGGTCCCCAGGTGATCCTCTCAGATTTTGATGAAACTTCATCAGAATGATCGAATGTGGCCCAAGTGAACACATACAAAAAAGTAAAATCATACACCATGTCGTTTTTCGAGATATAGCCCGTTGAAATTTGGCCAAGGCGGCCATTTTGTGTGCGTAGAAATTGTGAAAAGTGACTTTTGAGATATTTTCCGACTTTGAAAGCACATAATTCAGTCTTTTCACCAGGTCGAGAGCTCAAATTTGGTGTTCTATCTTACTTCTTGCCAACATGCCCGAATCTCCACTCAATTTAACTGTATCTCCTTTATTTAATCTAAGCATTTTTGGTGAAATTTGCATTCAACTCCTATGTACCGTTTTTGAGATATTGACAGTTGAAGTTGCCACTTTTCGTACCAAAAGTGAGCTTGGAGCAAACAGGTGTGACGTCATTGTTGCACATTGATAAATAATGTTTTTAATTTCTTTAAAATTTACGTCTAATTTTATACTATTTATATATAGCTGTTGAAACAAGGATAAAATGATCATATCACTCAATATTATATTATGATTACATGATAAATATATGAGTTTGAGATTTAAAAAATGTGCAGGCCTCGTGTGAGTTGTGACGGTACCAGTAATTTAAATGTGCGTGAAGCATTAATGATGTAATTAAATGTCATTAACTTGGAAAATATCACAAAAATCACTTTTCGCGAATTGCGCAAGCACAAAAATGGCCATTTTGACCAAATTTCAACGGGCCATATCTCGAAAACGACATGGAGTATAGTTTTACTTTTTTGTATATAAACAGTATAACATTTCTCATCTGCACCATTAACATGCACTGTTCAAAGAATCACCAGCTCGTAGATACGTTCTTTTACATTGACAGTCAGACACTTTCAAATATTTGCCACAATGTTTGATTGACACCTTTTGTTTGTAACGATACATTTGCCCCTTATAGTAGGAGGAGCCTATGCAGCCAGATAAAGTTAACTTTAACATACCCTTCTTATCTCCCTCAGCCCTCACTTCTCCCCACCCATAGTATATATACCATCAGTTCCTTCTAAATATTGAGGTGAAGGAGGGAAGGAAGTTCTGTGTCATTACTTTCTTCCAGATAAAGTTAACTTTAACATACCCATCTTATCTCCCTCACTTCTCCCCACCCCTAGTGTACCATCAGTTCCTTATATTAATGTGAAGGAGGGAAGGAAGTTCTGTGTCATCAAACAGCACCCACCTTAAATAGAAACCTACTATTTATAGAAGGAGTAATCTCTCAGACTCTCAGTATAGATAATTACAATCTATCTGTTAATTACACAATACATGTAGTGTTAATTTGCTCCTAATCCTATTCCCTTTCCAATGAGAGACACATAACACTGTCATATAATCACACTGTTACAGTCTCAAAGTAAGGGTACTGAGGTTGAGAGTTGATCAACTTAATTGGTTTTCATGGGTGACTTTTCTTTAAAAAAAAATGTAACCCCTGCATATTTGAGCTATCTTAAGCTCTGTGCGAGCCTATAAATCACTGAATTATGCAACATTATACGGCGTGTGCTTCGCTTATCTTAGAAACCACTTCAGAATCCAGATCAATGAATATTCAACACATAGATAACATCAATTTGGTGACAAATACTACAAGTTGTTTGTTTTTCCCATCGGCTCGGTCAACTCTGGTAACTTCAGCAACTGTGTGAGATGGGTCAGCGACTTTGCCAAAATTACCTAAATACTTATTGAAAATAGAATTTTCATTGAATTAAGGTAAATGAGAGTAATATGTGAAATTCATTCCATTCTCAACCTTATCGGGTGTTTTCTTTTTGTATTCTTTGTTGGAACAGTGTTCATTTTAGTATAAAATACCTTTGAAATCAAATTGGTAAATTTTCACAAATTTTTAACTTTTACTAAACCGTCAAGCAAATGACCTACACAGTTTTGTGTTATTAGCTTTGAACCGCATCGAAAGACTTAAAAAAGAAAGATAAAAAAGCCAACTCAACAAAGCTGATTTAAATAGGCTGACATGATTACTTAAAATGCTGATACATAACATGGTCTGGTGCTAGTACAGTACATAATTGCTCACCTTTAGCCTGCTGCCTGCTGTATTTGCGTAACCACTCATCCAGGAGAATGTTGTAATACCTTGGCGATTCGAAAAAACGATGATACTTGTGAGTGTTGGAGGTTGGGAATACACACTCAAAGTGGCCCGACCTGCTCATCTCGTCTTCTGTGTGTACCAGGCAACGCAGGTCATCGGGAGTGAGCGTGTCCAGAACCGACATTCGACATTGCTGCAAGTTTCAAAGGAAAATGAAGAAGATGGTCAGATCACAAGGAACTTAATATTCAACGTGACTTCCTTAAGAAATGGTTTACTAACAATTGGAAAATTTATCATAACATCTGTTTATATTTCCAAGAAAGTTACAAAAGATATAGAAATTAAGACACTCCTTTCTAGGACTTGGCTTACAATATATGGATATTCATAGGGAGTAATGAATGAACTGATTCAAATGTAAACATTTTGTAGTCCACACATTTTTCATAAGTACTGCAGAACCTGTAAGCCTATTAATCATTTACAAAAATGATGAACTGGACAATAACAAACATTTTGGACTCTTCTTTGATACTTGAAATAAAAGTTGATTAGTTAAGCTGATAAATTGTTTTAGTTGAGACTTTTACTAGTTAACTTGTCTCATCGGATTTATAAACCAAATCAACACAAAAAGGTTGTTTTTTGAAAAATAAACTATCATATTAATTGCTTGTAAGTTTAATCATTCTAGATCATTTAAAAGCAGATGCCTGTGCTTGGTTAACAGTTTCTAAAATTTGCAACAAGTTTACTAAAACAATATAGTTTTAGGTATACTTGTAAATAATAATAATATTAATGAAGATATTATCTGACACTAGTTTAATACCATATTTCCTGCTTTGTTTTTGTATCTTGTTTTAACTATTAACTATTAACAATAGGTTATCTAGTTGTTCTTTATAAGCTGTTGACTCTTCTTTTAAACTGAAACAAAGGTCCAGAAAATCATGGAAGAAGAAGGTTACAGTGTCAACAAGGCAGAGCATTCAAAGTATCAGCTCTACTAATTAATTAATTAACAAGCAACTAATCGACCAGTTTATAAACTTTGAACTTTTTTACACAACATTGAACTTTGGCAATTCATCAAACTCACATAAAATAATTTTAATTCGACCCAATTAAAAAATTGTAAAGCGCATAGAACTTGTGGATTATGCGCTATATAAATAACGGCGTAATAATAATAAAAATAAAAAAAAATTTAAAAAATTAAAACAGGGAGGGTGGTGGATGCATTTGATGTTGGTCATTACGGTGGGAAGTGTGAAAATGTTAACACTTTCCTACAGTATGTTATTTCTTAATTACTATTTTTGTAATCAAGTTTACAACAAACGAGGATAGAACCTCAATGACTTCAACAATTCATTTGGAACGACACACAAACCTATAATTAACACCGTAAACAGCATCATACTGTACATGCTCATTCTATTTTGGTTTCCAATCAACGTCACTGACAACAAAGCGTCCATCACAACTGGAGTTGTGGAGGTCACACATGAGTACCACAGGCCATCTGTTTCATAATTGAATCTTACAGTGGGAGGAACTCACAACATCATGCTTGAATAGTTCCTGATCCATTCATTCAAATCCACCCATTTTTTATATTCGGTAATGAGCTTGGCAGCTAGCCACTGATGCCAGGGGGGTGGTGGGGTTGGGGTAGGTGAAACAGACCGCTTAAACCCACCCAGTTTGATGACATCACTGACTGTCAAAATTGGGAATGACCTCATTATTAACAGGAAGTTGCATAATTTTTGGGAAACTGCACAAGAAAGCAGTCTCTGACATATGGAATGTTCACCAGATGTGATGAGGAGCAGAAAGACATACTCGGAAAGGTTGGATTAAAAGTACACTATTAATACGTTGATGCTGATGTAACGTAATGTAGCTGAATGTTAATACATTTATGCTAATACTATGTTATAGAGTGTCATGTACAAAGCCACATATTTATCACATCATTTTACATTTTTCAGTTTCAGAACATCATATTTGGTGAGCCATTTGGCATTCTACTGTATATGCCCACCAAATGTCTTGAGCACCAACTACAATGATCTTTAGATATATATTAATATTGTATATTATGTGCATGTAACTTTACATTACCACATATCAGTTTTTCAACATGAACATGATACGTAGTACGGAAGTACATGAATATACCATTTAGAACATGGACATGGCCACCAGAAAATGGAAATATCCTTTAGAATATGAACATAGAATCTAGAACTTGGACATATCATTTAACATGTGGACATGGCCTTCAGAGCATGGAAATGTTATTCAGAACTTGGACATGTGTTTAAGAACATGGACACTTTATTTAGAATCTGGACATTTGTTTTAGAACATGGAAATATCTAAAATCTAACTTTTGAAATGTTTCGTTCGAACACGGTCAGAAAATGTTTTCCCGGGAACATAAATCCGACTAAGTCGGATTTCCCACCGCGGAACGCAGTGTAGGGGGGTGTCTGAGGGGGGATGTGCCCCCTCAGAAGCTGAAGCTTTTTGAAAATTGAAGACCCAATTGACGCGATTTGGTGGCCCATTTTTACAGTGATTGCCAGTGTACTACACATGTGTTAAACCATGTTACGGTAGCACATGAGTCGTTTTTATCCTGTATAAAATTTCAGCAAGTTCCCTACCTTTTTAAATTTCACATTCACTTGATATATTTTCTAAGTAATTGCACTTTTCCGAATAGGATTTCATATCTCTGGGACCTCAACAAGTTCATTGTTGTATGCTGTACAGTAGTACTACAGTAAAGCCGTCGCGGTTAGTCCGATCAGCCACACCACGCCATGTTAAAATGATGCATACGCGCAATTTAGTTCGGGGAGCGATTGTTAGTGACCACTAGTTTCAAAAAGTTTTATGTTAAAAAAGTGCACGTAGGCCTATATTGACCCGCAGATAGTGACTGACGGTAAATCAGTAATAATAGAGTTTAATGTGCTAATTTAATGGTTCACATATGACGTTTTATTGTCGGACACGTCTTATATCTTTTCATTTTTCCCTTTCCATCTTTCTTTCTTTCTTCCTCCCTCTTCATGTTTTTGCTGTCTGTTTTTTTATTTTTTTATCTCTGCTCCAAAATTTCCCGCGAGTGACTAAAATTTCCCGGGAACTACTGTAGGTTCCCGTGTTACCTCCTTTTTCCCGGCCTGCGTTCGAACATGAATATAAGATTCAGAACATGGACATGTTACTTAGAACATGGACATATCGGTTAGACTGTGGACAGTTAAGGTTGAACATGGATTTACACTTAAAACTAGGACCTATCATAATTTAGAACATGGACTTGTCATTAAGAACATGGACATATTGTCCAGTTCTGAACATCATCATATAGTTTTGGCATTCCACCCTGACAGTATTGTCTTTGTACTTGTCCTTAGGTCTTGAATAGAGCTAGTATGTAACACAATGTTGCTTCAAATATAAGTTTGAATAATTTGAAACTTAATGAAATGAAAGAAAAATCAAAGTGTGTTAAGGTCACTGCTCAAAGAACCTGACAATTCTGCAACACTATCGACCTATCACTTACAATGTTCATTAACCTTCCTGTGGTTTTGAGAGCTCTACTAAATACTGAAAGACCGCCACCATTAAAATCGCTGTTTCTTACAGTAGTGTGCTGCCCTCCTCTAAAGGTCGTCAACCATCACACACCTACCTGACCAGCATGAAAAATACAAATCGATGAATAAAGCTTATTGAATTTATCTTAGATAAGCTGAGAAATACAAATGGATGATCAAAGCCTCCGCAAAGCAATTGGCCATGCATGGGTAGCAGTACTTACTAACACTAGTGTAGTAGTTTATTTACATATTTTAATATGAAATCTATTGGAGTGTAACTAAAGTTTGACATACTTTCCTAAAATAATAACCTTTGAAGTTCATGACATATTAGAACATTCCATTGGTGTGAAATTGTGTCCATTTTATGACTAAATGAAAGGTTCAACCACATTGTCTTGGCTCATTAACCAATCAAATTGGTCGACTGACTGCCGGCAATGAATCTCACACAGCTTGGTCACCGTTCCATACATTAACTAAACAAATTTGGGAAATTTAAAAACAATGAGTTCATGCTATATCAAGCATAATTATAATGTTCTAAACAGATCTGCTACGCAGAATCATTGCTACATATCAAATTGAAGTATTTTAATGATCTAAATTATCTTGTTTTATAAAATGACCAAACAGAAAGTTGCTAGCGTGAATGATTTTACCAAATCGATGATTAAAAGCTTTTGTATTAATCTTAGATAACATGAAAAATACAAATCGATGAATAAAAGCTTATTGAATTAATCTTAGATCACCTGAAAAATGCAAATCGATGATATAAAAGCTTTCGAATTAATCTTAGATAACCTGAAAAAATACAAATTGATGTATAAAAGCTTTTGTATTAATCTTAGATAACATGAAAAATATAAATCGATGAATTAAGCTTATTGAATTTATCTTAGATTATAAGCTGAGAAATACAAATGGATGAAGAAAAGCTTTTGTATTTATCTTAGATAACATGAAAAATACAAACAAAACTTGTTGTTTTCTGTTTAGCCTTTTCTTTTTCTCTTGGTCACTATCTTTGAAAACCACTCTTGTTTTTTTCTAGTGCCCATCATATGTGTCACTATATCAATTTCTTATCATACTGTCATATACTGTAAAGGGTATGAAGAAAAAAATCTGAATATAATTACTAATTTCTGAATTTACATGTGTGGAGAAAATGGCATTTGAACCTTTTCCACAACCCTCAAATTTTTAAACAGTCTGTATATGCTGCGACATTACAGCTTCACTATGTCTATACTGCCTAAAGTATTTCAAGGTCCTATAGCGCTGAGTTCTGTTTCCACAAAACGTTCCTAACACCATTATGTTGTATCAATATTTCAGACCACTTACTACTGAACTAAAGGTAGTGTTAGTAAATGTAAATACTGTGACTTATAATGGAGAGTTATCTGGAAGTCAAGCAAAGTAAACTAAACTGTATGAAGGGAATTATTGATGCTAAAAGCCAGTACATAAATCAATACGTCTGAGATACTCACCCACCCTAACCCAAGTGGCGTACTCCTTATATGTGAATAAGTCAACTTTCAGCATCCAGGGTGGATTCAAGCAATACAGTACAAGTTTTAATCAGTGTAAGGCATTTGGAATGGCAAAATCTTCTTTGGGAGTGTTTTAAAAGCCTTCTTTAAACACCTATAAGTTTAGTTTACTATGGAGTCTGTAGTCCAACTAGGTTGGATATATGAATGCAATGTGAATCTGTGACATAACAACCATTTCTGTACAGTACTTTTGAGGATGCGGAAAGTTTTAAATGTCATTTTCTCTCAACCTGTAAATCATATGAGTAAATGCTGTAGTGAAGTGTTGGTTTATAATTTATCTATGATTAATATGAAATACCTATTCTTTTGTCATCCACGTATAAATATGAGTTTTGGTTGTCATCCTTCAAAGTATACAGTACTATGCTAGATGGCAAGCTACTTTTTATTATCCACACAGCTTCATATTAAATTGTTTTGAAGGGCATGACAGAAAATTTGAAGGTGACTAAAGACAATTTGGTGTACAGCTGGGTTGTGTCGTATAAATATTTAATAAATGCCTGTTTAATGTGAAATTAATCATGGTTTTTACATCAATAAACTCCCATTTTTTATCATCTTTATTGGACAGATTAATCTCCTCTTCTAAGTACATTATTACAGTTCAAAGGATCACAGACTCAATTTTCATTCAACACTCCTAAAGACAAAAATAACAATATAATCAATCTTGTTTAAGACAGGCCGTCATCGCCTATTCCCCTGAGGGTGACAAACTCTAGCATTATCAATCACCTTGTTCTCATACCCTCTATGTGCCAATTTATAAACACAGCTCTTAAATTGTATTTTTACCACCCTTATTATCTTTGCGTACTATCAATATCATCAAACCTTCTCAAATATCACTAAAACAAACAGTAGGAATATTATCCCAGAGGTTATTTGGCAATTTTGTGTAAAGTATTAATGGACACCCTATTGAACCAATTCATCAAATGTCAGTATTTTGTTCAATTAGAAAAAGAATGAATCCCAAACCATGGTCTTTGTGGACTTCTTGTCTGGCCTTATATGACAATCGATTGTGACATCTCCCCCCTCCCCTGCTCCCTTCCCCCCCCCAAAAAACATAGAAATCTAAAGACTGTGATTTTTTGCCACACAATATTTCACTGAGTGGTTAAACCTGTACGTTAAACCGAATGATGGAACAACTGAGTTAGACTTGTCCAAGTACTATGTCAGAATCACAATATCTGTGAGTAGTAGCTCTGTGATCGTTGCAGCGGTATTTATAACACTCAAACAGATTAAGTCCATGGCAAGGATTATAAATATATCCAAATTGTACAATACTACTATTATCCAAATATTCAACATGACGTTTCTGTGACAATAGTGAGTCACATGGTTAGCTGCATTGCCATGCGAATGTTCATTTTCTCTTCCAATGACCTAGAAGATCGATTGTGCCACCATTCCCTTTCAAAACTGTTGATATTCAAAGCAAATTACCTGACTTTATTTAATCCATTCCGACATGCAACCTATTTCTGACAGCTTTACCACCGATGCCACTTTCCCTAAAATGGTCCAGTGTATCACAGGAGTAAAACACCTGCCTGTTTTCTTTTCAACTTCTCTACATAGCAGAGACAATGTTTGGCAGTCCTTGTTCATGATGATCATGAAAGAGCCAAGTGTGTGTAAGTCCCCAAAAATGGCACCTTGCAGTTATATTCCGCAGAGCTTGATCTGCTGTAGTTTTAAGTAGTTCATTTTGCAAAGGTGCATAACATGCAGTACTGAAGAAGAATTACACACATCTAGCTCTCACTTGGGCACCTCCTAGTCAGGACTTTAAATCTGCATAGTAATGAGATTAGCCATTTCTGTCTGAGCTGTTTTGAATCCCCTTCACCTCGTCCCCTTCCCTCACCCCCACTACTGGCTCGAAAATAACCGTTCATGACTGTCCCATCAAGAACTCACCTTTTTGATACAACATGTCTGTACTTTTCTGAGCAAAGAATAAATGTAACTATTTGATTTAGTAGTTTCCAGAAAAGATTTCTCTGTAGCTAACACACCTAACGAGACAAGACATCTGTGAAACATTTATTGTCCTGAACTGCCAAGGGTCCTCATCAACATTACAGAATGATTTTCATGTTATCATGTTGCAGACTGACGATGCAACTTTTACTATATTGTGTACAGTTGCAAGAAGGACTAAACAGCAATTTCATCCCTCAAACATTTTCACAGAAAAGAAGTGCCTGGATGAGAAAATTGATTTTCTTACCCATGACTCATAAAAAATTAAGTAATTAATTAATGTTTCAAATCAAAGCAATAATTAAACTATTCCTAAACAAACTGCTGAATAATTCATTTCTGAGTGAAGCCAACTAAGTTGCACTACTATTTTGTTTTTTCTTTTAAGAATTTACAGATATCTTCTTGTTTACAAAACAAACAAGATGGCAATCCTTGGAGTTACAGATCACATCTCTTCTATGATGGCACAGATCTACAATTGAACTTTGACCTCAACCCTTAACAACTACATAAATACTATTTAAAATTTGTCGCATTATTCTCTACATATGTTGTTTTTCCACCATAATGACACGCAGAAAATTGCTAAAATAATTTGGGGGGTTAGTGACCTTTAACATACAACATTATCAATCACCCTGCCGAGTTTACAATACATTGTCTGGCACCTACACACCAAGTTTGAACTTGATTGGACTTACAGTCTAGGAGGAGTTCGCGAAACACTTTTCCGAACAATTTAGACCAAGTTTACCTTTAACTCAACTTGGACCTTTGACACCAACCCTAAACACCTATAACCTGTCTTACTTTAAAATTTATTTTATCATTCTCTACATATCGTGTGGTTTAATGCCTTGTTTTCAACATATTGGCAACATAAATGTTTAAAAACAAATTTTTAGATTTCTTGACCTCTGACCTTTGACGTCATTTATTACGCAGGCATTACAATATATGGTCAGGCACCTAACCACCAAGTTTGAACTTGATCAGACTTATGGTCTAGGAGCAGTTAGGGACAATTTAGGCCATATTGACCTTTGACCTCAATGGACCTTTGACCCCAACCCTAAACACCTAAATCTGTCTTATTGTAAAATTTGTCTCATTGTTCGCTACATATCGTGTGGTGTAAAGACATTTTCTACAAATTGACAAGCATACTATGCAAACAAGTCAAATGTTTCTTCGGGTCATTTTCTCTTTACTGGTGTTACGACAGACTGTTGTTACTCTTACCTCATCCAGGTGTTTCTGAGTATAGAAAGCATGCTTGGCCCTTTCATCTTGTGTCAAGTGATTCGTAAACATTCTCTTGTCCAACACGATCTCTTTGTAATTGTCCCTGGAGACAGGCAAAGAAAACAAAAGGTAGAGTATAGAGGAGAGGAATAGAGAGAAAAAGAACAAGAAGCATTGTCATTAAATACCTTCTTCATGTACACATTGACTTGAGTTCAACCAAAATATCATTGAAATCAGATAATTATAAGGTGATAATGTCAAAAGTCCCTTGACAAATGAACTGCCCACACAGCTACAATTTGGAAACAAACAAAAATTACAACATTAACAGAAACCCCCTTCCTGCTTTTACCACTAAATATCGTTATGAAGATAAAAAAAATACAAGGACCGAATCATATTTGAACCAGAGATCAGACTTATTGATGGCAAAGTGCCGTCAACGCCTCCTCCCATTTGCCATAAAGCCCTTGAAAATTATCTGTTACCAATGGCAACAACTGCCGAGTCCCTTTAATAATCGAGTAGCCATTGGTACCCTAACAATGACCTCAATCATTAAATTTCATTATCAAACTGGTCCAAGAATAAGACAAATTGTCTCCAAAACTCCAGCGATATTTGCGCCAGAAACCGCCGTTAAGCATCTGCAGGAAACATACAATATGACGTGCACACTTTTAAGAACGATCTCGTGAATCGTTCCGGTTTTCTATCATTTCTGTGTGCATTCTCTCACTTTTGAAAAAAAAAATTGCCTTGGTGCATTTTCAAATTTTTGAAAATTGCCTTTTACTGTGATAATAATAATATTTTGCTTTTTATATAACGCTTTATACCAGCGATAGGTCTCAAAGCGCTTTACAGACGTTATATTACCCCTGGTCAAT
>JAAAKB020301641.1:0-16201 GCA_010014835.2 Apostichopus leukothele
ATAATAATAATAATAATAATAATAATAATAATAATAATAATAATAATAATAATAATAATAATAATAATAATAATCATTATAATAATAATAATAATGTTTCTATTTTCCTTTCCTTGTAATCTGAAGAGAACATAGCAATTACGTAAATGTTTTGCAATCCAGCTCAATAAGGTACACGTGTAAACAGAGCTAAATCAGGTTAGAATATGAATTTATATC
The DNA here is from genome assembly GCA_010014835.2 of Apostichopus leukothele. NCBI lineage: Eukaryota > Metazoa > Echinodermata > Holothuroidea > Aspidochirotida > Stichopodidae > Apostichopus > Apostichopus leukothele. Next base: position 220 of record JAAAKB020301641.1, read on the forward strand.
AGGCCTACGATCAGTCTTGAATAACGCGATATAGTCCACACGTCAATTTATCGATTTAAGGAGTTTGGTTAGCAACAAAGCAGCATCAGCTCGATAAACCTGTACTCAGCAGATCGACAGTGAGGTGTGTGTAGAGTCTTTGGTGTAGGCTGCATTTAAAGTGGGATATACGGATAGTGAAATTATTGTTCATGTTCCGCCACAACGGAATTGTTATTATTAGTTTGCTTGGTCAAGTGTTGTTCCTGTAAGTCCTGAATCAACCAATTCGGGATGTGACCGTAAGTTCCTAGGTGTATCCTCGTCAAGATTAATCGCACATGTGTAAAGAACGGCAGAACAATTCTGAAGGTCTGGGCCTAGTCTAACTAAGTTAGGCTACACTCTTTACACTCTTCATATGTTATCATAACAAAGTGTCAGGAAAAGGCCTTTTCTTTTGCTTTCTATTCTCTAACGTTAGTCACTTTGGCTAGTTGGGTTGTAAAACTTTGTGCACTTTATGCCTAGTACAGGGACTAGTGTGGCTTAGTCACACATATTGTGGCTTAGTCACATATATTGTTTTCGCTACCATTCCTCAGTGGGGCTCGAGTTAACTATATTTGAATGCAGTAATGGCAACCTATGGAGAGAAAAACAAAAAGACTATAGGGACCACAGTACAGTAGGGAGCCCTATTTAAGTAACTGCGTCACTCAAGGCAAAAACTGGTAGATCCCTAGTAAGTCAAATAGGCAAAGAAAGTATACTAGCTGATTGCTATACCATAAACCACCTATATATAAACATGCACTACAACTTACAAGTGATACAAGTGACAGGCCCAGAAAATTCATAGCAAAGAGATGGTAGAGATAGGTATAGTGCTTAAAGTTAAAAGCATTCCCTAACTTGGGAATAACAATACAAGGAGACCTGAATAATTGCAACCTAATTTTCAAACAGTGACTGACAACATGATTAATAGTACATGTCTGAACTTTGAAATTTAACTAGCACAACAACAAACCTACGAACTAACATGGCTACTACCTAACCTGTTCAACTTAACTACCATGTATGCAGAAGAGCACCATCGTTTGGCTATAACACAACATATATACTACAGTATAAACTGCTGCCAACTCAAATACTAACTAGCAATAGGCAACTATAGCATGGCACAAAGAAATGTATTTACATAGGGATGCCAGTAAATTCAGTAGATTGCAATGAGGATTGTGTCACCAGTACAAGGAATGTTTTAACCTGGTCATATATAAATTACCATTGGTTTAAATTTACAGTACTATATATAGTCAAAATAGGCTTCCATGATGGCTTTCACTGCATGACTTGATCAGATGAGGAGGAATTTGTGCCCAGTGCATCTTCATACATGCTTATTTATATTCTTATTTCTTTTCAGGTGGAGCAAATTAGGAATATGTAAGTTTGGAAGAGGAACATCCAGACTTTGTATACTGCTAAAAGTAACCTGCAGGAACCGTAATGTAGACAAGTTTTGGGGTGGACATTTATAAGCTACCTATGTGAATGATCACCCATATGTCACAAGCTACTGGTGACAATGGATCAACTCTGCCACCACTGGGTAGGAGCCCCCCTACTTCACCCTCTCAAGTGGTAAGCATGTAAACATACTTTAATACTTGAAACATTGGTTCGCATTAGTGTAACTTATTAGTGATTCATAAGTACTTTTAAACCTATGTTGTCCTATAACTTAGTATTTGTATTGGCCAAGAACGTTTGTCCTAGGTACGTGACTTAAGTCACTTTGTTGTCATACAGTGACATTTAAGTCACTTTAGGACAAACATTCTTGGCCAATGAACAAATTAAAAGTAATTATGATCTCATTGAGGCAGTTTCCTTGGTCAAACATTCCCCCATACACCTCAGCTGGTAATCATGAGATGTTGCTTGAATTAGCACAAACTCAATATTGTTGCATTGATAACAACTCATCAGGCACAATTACTAATTGTACTGATACTATACATGGAAAGACAAAACGTCCCATTTCTGTTAACTAGTGGCCATAAAGAAAGCATCAAGGTACACTAGTAATTTGGAGCTTGCTATATTCATGTGAAATCTCTTCAACTGGTGTATCTTAAGGGAAAACTCAAAGACTGTTTCTCTTTTGATCATGCAATGATTTGCACATAAAAAGAGATTTATAAAACAAATATTAATGGTTATATTTATTATAGCTTATGAACATTGGGAGAAACAGTATATTGCAAAGTTTACTCGTGTAATATGTGTAAAATATATTCTGCTATCATGTGCTGTGGTGCGTAAAACCTGCCGTACACAAAACTCCTGTCAGAAGAAATCAAGACTGAGCCCATGATGATTCCAGAGTCATAGTTAATTACAGGGTCATGGTAGCATTAATTTACACTTTAAGCAAATCAATATTTATCTCTAAAGAGATTTCTTTATGATAATTTAAATGATTATTTGCAAGAAATTTGGAATACTGAAAAAGTACATCAAAAATGTCTGTATCATGCCATTAACAAATTTTATGAGTGAAGGTCTCATATATCATGCAATGCTTGGAACAGAAAGATCTTTGTTGATTAAATTTGCAAGGAAAATTTAGAATTCTTTGTATCACCACCATAATAGGTGGTAATGTCACTCTGTCTGGTATAAAACATAATAAACATGTTGCAAATTAGTATGTAGAGCCACATTAGCATAGTACAAGCATTGTCTGTAGTTTTCAATGGCAGCCAAAGGTCATATGAGGTCAACAGGTGAAATTCTGAAACCCCTCTAAACATGATATCTCCAAAAGAAGAAGTTGGATGATTTTCATACCTAAGATGTGAACCAAGCATGGTACAAGAACGCTTTCTGGTCACTTCGCCCAACAACCATTTCGCCCAACTGCCATTTCGCCCAACCAGCATGGTCATTTCGCCCAACCATTTTTTTTACTCATATTCAGTCAGAAGAATATTACTTTTTCTATTTCACAAGTTCAATTTGATTTATTTTGGGTTACATTACTTCGTGGTTGGTAAATAAAGTGATGTCCGTTTGATGTCGATCGGAGTCTGAGCAGTTATTTCGGGTATGATGGGAGGATTACACTACTTTGGAAGTTATTTTATTATACAAACAAAGGAGAATCGGTGTGCAATAATATCACCTTTTCTATTTCAGTAGTTCAATTTGATTTATTTTGGGTTATAGTATTACACTACTTTAGGCGGTTACGCATACAATGGAAGTTATATTATTATACAAACAAAGGGGAATCGGTGTGGAATAATATCACCTTTTCTATTTCACTAGTTCAAGTTGATTTATTTTGGGTTATATTATTGGTAGGTAAATAAAGTGATGTCCGTTCGATATCGATCAGAGTCTGACAAGTTATATTTAAAATATAAAACCTGTCCGAAATATTGAAGTATTATATCTAATCAATGTAACCACTGTATCAATGTAACCACTACTTCAACTTTCCTAAATATTCGGTTCGTATCCCATAACGTTAACAATTCCCGAACTTTTCCTATCAAACCTAACCCCTAAAAAACTGATCCATCCTCAAGTTTCCTTAATATTCGGTTTGTGTCCCGTAACGTTAACAATTCCGGAACGTTTCCTTACTAAAGTTATACAAACTAAAGGACTTTAACTAAAGTTAAAGTTTCCTTAATATTCGGTTCGTATCCTGTAACGTTAACAATTCCCGAACGTTTCCTTATTGAAGTATAAAATTTAATCAAGGTTGGGCGAAATGACCAGGCGGGTTGGGCGAAATGACCAGGCTGGTTGGGCGAAATGACCATGCTGGTTGGGCGAAATGGTAAGGTTGGGCGAAATGGCAGTGGGGCGAAATGGTTGTTGGGCGAAGTGACCAGCTTCCTTTACACCACTCCACTATAATTTCCCCTTTCGTGTCCAGTCCCCACCTCTCAGTCACCACCCTTAGCCACCTCCCCCCTTTGTACACCACTGGCATGCAGAGTCATATTGGGGACTGCCTCCTTAATACATTGCATAATTTTCTTTCTTTTTCACCAGATTTAGACCTCAAAAACATTAATGCCATATCTGATCAAACTGGAGGTTAACATACACCCATTGTAAGGACTGAATAAGTCTCTTTGTCTTCCATGCAGCTGATGGGACGGGATGTCCTGCCCTACCTTTTTTCCATGGGTTACCTGTACATTGCATCAAAGATTTCACTACAATAGCTTTGCATATATACTGTTTCAACACTCCACTACATTTCCCCCTTTAAGTCCAATCCCCACCCCTAACCCCCTCCACCACTGGCATGCAGAATCACATTGAGAGTTGCCTACTTTATAGATTGCATAATTTTGTTTCATTTTCACCAGATTTAGACCTGAAAAACATTAAAGTGATATCTGATAACACTATCTAAATGTAGAGGTTAACATAAGCCCCCTTTCTAGGGGGGGGGGTAGGGTGGGGGTGGGCTGTGAATCATTTTTGTTTGTTTTTCATGGACGTAAGGGGAAGGGGTGTGGTGCCCTTCCTTTTGTCTTTGGTAACCGGTACATTAATGTCATAGTTAGTATTCCTGGATATTTCACCAATAACTTTGCCTATTTACTGTGTTCACTACTTCAAAAAATTTTCACCTGTGTGTCCAACCTCCACTCTTACCCCTCCTCCACCCTTGGCATGCAGTGAACCACTGCAAAAACATATTGGGAGCAGCCTCCCTTATTGACTGCATAATTTTGTTACTTTTACACCAGATATACACCTTGATATCATTGGTGTCATATATATTAACACTAAATGTACGGTGGTAAACAAACACCCCGAACATGGGATATGAAATGCGCTCTGGACTTATGTTAACTGAAATGGATATACTGAAATCGATATAGGGGTTATAGAATAACCCCTAATGAGCCTTTCTTTGTTAAAATTGAAATTCAAGTTCAAAGTAGATGGTAATTAAACATTAGACTCATGTTTGCTAACTTTGGATCAGATTATATCCAAAAGAGAACTGAATTCCATGCTATTAAGAGAACTGAATTCCATACTGGATGAGTTGACTTTATCAATAATGACACAGGTTTACGTTTTGGGTTCAATTTCCCATCAGTGATATACATCTCTCAAAAATACTTTTCCTTACTTGCATCTGATTTTCATGACCACTATAACTTTGCTGTTGGTACTTTTTTGTACACATACAGGCTAAATCATTTTGAGATAAAATACTACTTCTATATTTGTCCATTTTAGGAAAACTCTTTACCATAAATTGTGCAAAAGACCATCTTGGCGTTAAAGTTTTTTTTGGGATAGTTGATTGGGAACAGTTTGGCACTGGAAAGTCATTTCCTGAAGGATTAGCCCTACTCATAGCAGCATACTTTATAGGCGAAATAAAATATCATGACAAAGCCAAAGACATTTTCAACTTCTTTGAAACAGCTTTATTCAAACTGCGGAGCGTAAAAGGGTGTTGATTCCATTCTAGCAAAGTTAAACAGAACGAAATGAAGACAAAGTTGATGGACAGCAGTTTTTACTCACCTTGGTATAAATGTTGTATTAGTTCATTCTTTGCCATTTTGATGAAGAGATCCTTTTCCTATTTGTGTTACACCTTACAGCAGTAAATCCCCATGTTAAGTTGTTGGTATAGCTTTGGTCTTTCTCAATAAAGTATCCATGGTCAGCCTAAACAAACAAAGCAGTATAAGATGATATCACAAATTTCTTCAAGCACACAAAACACGGTAATTTAGGTCATGGCAATGGTAAAAAAATCCTAGAATGCTTTTATTTCGAAATCTTGTAGATCCCAAAACTGGTTGCTTTACTCCAAATGTGGGTTAAAAATTGTATGTAGAGTTATTCCATTTTGTAACCCCGAAGATATATATTGAATCAAAAGGTTTCTGTTTGTCAGTGGCCTAGGAACTTGCAAAGGGTAGTTTGGGGAGGATTAAAATCCATGGGCATTGTTTGGGCTTGGGAAAGGAATTTTGTTCTTTATATAGTTAGGTTGGTAAACAGACTTAGCACATTCTACCTGGTCATGTTTATTCATTGAGGACATTGATTGGGTGGGAGGAATAACAAACTTAAATTTGTCCAATGGGAATTAGGGAGTAATGTCCTTGGGAGGGATTGGCTGCATGCAGAGTCTTACAGTCACAGGGAGGACAACACTGGTACTGTAAAAATTTGTCACTTGAAATCCGAGAGTGACAGAACTGAGGAGGTAGTCTCGAGCAGGTTTTATAAGTTTGAAATCAGTCTAGTGTAGTGACCGAGTCAGAGTAACGTTAGGTGCCCCTTGTAAACTATTTCGTTATTTGCGTTTTGGATTTTTATCAATAAAGAAATAAAGAAACTCTCCCAACGTGTTCTGACATATTTCGCACCCGGGTCTCCCGCTTTATATGCGGACACCCTTACCAACTAGGCCATAGACGCTGATTGTATGTCCAGAGGATTGAAAGGGTAGGATTTTTGCCACCTGTATCGAACAATGCTAGTTCTGGCGTGGTCGTCATGAAATATCGACAGCAATTTATTTTTCAATTTTCTCATTGGTTTAAGGTTTGTTGCCAAACAGCATTGTTCATTGTGATGTAAGAGGTTGTAACAGGGGGAAAACAAAATTCGTTTTCAGTATTCAATGTCAAGCTTTTAATTTTTTTAAATATATATACTCTGAAGTTATTAATTATTACAGTATGTACAACGATCGCAGGTGAATAGTACGATGGATTCTACTTTATGATAACAGAAGTATAATGGCATCTCACCACTAATTTCAAAGAAGTCTGCCGAACAATATGTGTGCACAACACATGCGTTGTTGCTACAGCGTCAATGTGAAGTGCATGCGCTACATATGTACATTCCACATCGCACTAACCGAATCGTAACTTGTTGTTTGCTGCATGTGTGTCTACAGACAGCTCAGGCAACCAGTTTACAACACACCTTCAAAACACGATACTACACTCAATGTCACCGCTGAAACATTCGCTCAAACATGCCTTTTGTGGACTTCGAAAAACTGTTTGAAAATTAGAAACAAAGATGTCATCTGAATTAACGTTATCAATCATCATGGGATTCACTATTTTCCGGTGGAGACCCTTCATGTTGTAATTGTAATAACACCTGTCAGACCCAGAGACAGCCCAGCACTAGGAGTCGGACTAGGGGCCGAGCAGGAGCTGGGTGTTCGTGCAAGGGACTAGGGGCCTACTGCAATTCTTTCAGTACGTGTGGGACAAAAAGGAAAGCTTGCGAGAATAAACCTACGGGAAGTTAATAACCATCAACATAGCATCTAGGTTTTGGTAGGCTTGGCCTAAATGTGTCATTAGTAAGCCTAGGCCTATATTATTATTAACTGGTATAAAGCAAAGGGTAAGGGTGCTCTCGGCGTATAAACGAATCGTCAAATATAATGCATGGTTGGGAAGGTGTCATATGCACCTTGTAATGTTATTGAATATGCATAGGATGCACGCGTGCAAACGATGCACTACATTGTAAAATCTGCACCTGTTTTTTAATGAGATGAGCATTTGCATATTGATATATAAGTTAGAGCATGCCGTCTGCTCGTCCTTGTTCACCCTGTCTCTCCATCTGTCAACACGTAATCTTGGACATTTCGTCCTATATCTGTCCTGTACAGTACAACTATGTTATGCAATAAAATATAACATGTTAATACTCAACGTCGACGGTGTTCTACTTGATTGCTTAAAGAACTCATATATTTAAACAAAGAAACATGACACATTGAGACAAGAAAATAATACAGCCCAACTATCTAGTAAGCTACAAAAATGCAAACTACTTATATGAGGGTAGATTTTACTCTCAGGTAAGATCAGTGCTGCTGTTATAACATACCTGCTGCGGCAAGCTGAGCTGTAACATCATCCGTCACTGCTGGGTTGAGTAGGTCAGAATCATCAAAGGGTGTGTCTGGAGAAGACGGTTCACTCACATCTTCTGTTATGGACATCATCTTGAAAATGCTTTAACTTGCATGCAGTTTTCTGAAATTTGGAACCTATCAGTACCATTTGAGAAATAAAAAGATTTGACAACCCATTATTTCACAGACCGTGTAAATGAGGGAGTTTCCACAAATTTAAGAGGCAAAAAAACTTTTGTCCTTTTTCATGAGTCTTGAGTTAATGTACACTACTTTACAAATCTGAACACAGTTCAACACATGCCCCCCCCCCCAAAAAAAACACACTTTGCGTAGGATTCGGGTCATAAATTAGGCACGAGGTAGTATCAACATGAACATTAAAGACTATGTACAATTCCCCAATCTTGTCTTAACTACAATTCAGTCTAATAATAATTGAGCCAGGTTAATTTTGGTTTAAAATAATGTTTGCACGGGGTATCCGGGGAACCCACCCGATGCGATACTACTTGGTTCCTAATTAATAACCTGAATCCTACGCAAAGTGTGATATTTTTTTGCAAACCTATGGTCAGGCAAGGTTTTTCCCATGGACTTAGTGTAGTGGGCTACCATGTGGTCGAAGATAACAGCTCTATGTAAGTATTCCATGTATATCTTATAACTGTGTCACAATTTCAGCAAATAAACAGATAGTTAGGCTAGATTTCCCCACTGACTTAGTGTGGTTTTTGGCTACCATGTGGAAGAAATTGAAAGAATTCTCGCAATTATTAATTTTACATTCGTTAATTTCATAGAAGGAAAGACTGACAAGGAAATTGACGAGATGTTACAAATGGATTATAGACAGGATAGCATAACTAATGAATAAAAATCGTAAGTGGCTTTACAATAAACTTTTAATCCAAATGCGATTAAATTGCGTGGCTAACGTGAACCCTGGGCCTGCATGTAACAACTGTTTAAGAGCTAAATTGGATAAATATATGGTCTAATCCAATAGAGGTGGAGAGCATAGATAATCAGCGGCGGCAGTGCGATGTTAATTATACGCAGTTATTAACGAGATAAACTTAATGAAAGAAACAAAAGCAAATAGAAATTATTGAGGAAGGTTTTATACCTTATCTTTACACCTATTTGAACATGAAAACATTGTCAGTGGAGAATATAATTCATCTAGTATATAGCATCCAGTATGTAATTTCTTGAAAATTGCGATACAAGAGGGTAAACAAAGTTTTCCAGATGCCCGGATACCCGACGGGTAACAGCTTTCGGGTACCCCGTTCCGGGTTTTTGGACCCGTGTAGACCATACTGGAAAGTACGACCTTTCACACAAAGATCTTTGGCGTATGGAAATGTACGCCAATAAATTTGGCGTACGGCGTACATTACTGCCCCAGGGAAAAGTACGACAGTTGGCGTGGCGTATCGCGTAAGCGTGGAGGAAAATTCAGCCGCAACAGTGCAAGTGACGCAACATGGTTCATACCATCGAGTTTAATAAATCTGGAGAAACTTTCACACAGTAAATACGTGCGTACCATGCATGGAGGGTCATGTGATGTGTTCCAGGGTGGTACTAATATATTACTATCCCCATTACGCATGATGATTTCACCCAAATTTTCATTACACGAAACCTCCAAATATACAATTACAGATGTAAGTTATATGGTCCGGGAAGTGCCATTTCCTGCGATCTGGGAGGCATTATTGACCAAAACTTTTTGTTTACGCTCAGCGCCAACCGATGGTGGTGCTCCGCTTAGATAGTGTGGCGTACAAATACAGAACAAAACCACATCCACCTTGGCGTATTTCTTTGGCGTATGGTCACAGTTCTTTCCAGTCTGAAGAGTAAGATTCTAACGTAGGTTCGCCTAGGTCATAACGAAGCCTACAATATTTCAGTCTATTAATATATCTACTAGAATTGCACAAATATTCAAACACATTCTCCATTTGCAACATATTCCCAACAATGTACAAGTTAGTGTGGCAAAAGGGTATAGGGCCTAAGCAGTAAAGCAGGCTAAAGCCTAGCCAGTAATCTGAGTCTTGAGGTAGGCTAGGCCAAAGCCTATAGCCAGGTATGTTCTGGATAGCAACTTTAATTACAGGCAATTTGCATAAATTTACTCAACTATGATTTAAAGGCCTAATGATATTCACTTACCATGTTTGGACAAAGCTTTGTAGGCAATACAACACACTCAAGCCACTACTCGTGATAACATCTCATCTATTGATGACAATATGTGACTGAATGTAGATATGCATCAAACTGTTTGCACTCTCACTTCATAAGGTGGGATCTGTTATCCTGCATAATCTACTACCCACTTTGCAACATTAACATTTAACTGAAAACTGCATGCACAGACTAATATGGAAATATTACACAAAAGTAGGTGTGTGGAAAGGGGGAGGGGAGTGGGGTGGAAGGTGGAGGGAGGGTTGCTTCTTCACTGCATTTTCCTGGGACAACTATGACACTATCTGAGTGGAGCACTAAAATAATACAAGCAAGAAAATGTTTGCCATATGCTTCTCTGATACCGGAAATGACACTTTCCAGACATTAAAAGTTGCATAAAGCACTCCACTTGTTCATAAGAGGCGAGAAAATGTTTCAAAGTTGGTTCTTATAAGTCAGGAGTATAGTAATTACTACTCTGATCTGGTCACCATAACATGTCTCTCTTGTGAAAAGTACACCTACTCTTTCGGAAAAATGGGTAAAATCAAATTCCGTTTTCAAAGTCGAATGGACAATGTATGTATGACGACTTATAAATGATCTGGCTCTTTGCCTCACTTTTCTCAAGGCTTCACCGCTTCAACACACGATTACTTTAATTATGTCCCATTGAGATACTTTTCTTGACTCACAGGCAAAATGTTTATCGATCCTTCCATACAGAATCTCATATAATCTTTGATACAGCAATTTTTTTTATTCTCGTATATTCTCCTATAGGCAAATATGGAGAATAGATGTGCAATACAGTGTGTCAGTTGTGGGAAGCATGTCCTCTACCTTGCACACCATGTAGCCAGGCAACACCAGGTGAAGGACAAAGGCCAAAGATTGCGGCTTAAGTACTAGTGAGGACAAATGTAAGTAGCAAATGTTTGTGAAAAGTATCATATTCACACAATGTAAGAAGTAAAGTTCTAATATTTTGACAAGTAAAATTACTGCCTTTTTTTATTAAGGAACTCACATTCTTCTTCCAATTTGAATGACAGCATCTAGCTCTCTCCTTTTCTGCTCAATCAGCATGCAATTGTAGTAGCATCCTGTACTTCTGCCCTTAATCAAAAGTACTTTTATTGCAAGTTACTTTCAGATATAACCCTTCACGGTTCAAAAGGTCTCCTGTTAGAAATAACCCTTCACAGTTCACAAGGTCTCACCTGTTAGATCTAAAGATGCAGTACTTTAAGTGGCTAGACCATGTTTCATATTGTGTGATGTGACTCCAGTCAGTCAGTAACTCTATTCCAGCTAGATCTGAAGATGTTGTAAGTGGCTAGACCATGTTTTGTGTTGTGTGATGTTACTCCAGTCAGTCAGTAACTTTATTCGGCAGTGGATAACTTTGATTTGTCCAGTGGAAAATCCTGGAAAAGTAAAGAAATTTCAGTTTCAACCCTGATAGTTATTGAAATCTTTGATAGCCAAGTACTGTAACAAATTTGTGTTGAGATAATACTAATAGTATGAAATGTTATAAAAAGGTGAAGCTAATATGTATAATCAAACCAGGTTTTGAGACTGAAGACTTTTATTAACTTGGAGATAATGAGCTTGGTGTCTTGGTAGCACATGCAATAAAAATACTATTTTTATGTCATAATATTTACTCACAATACTTTTGTTAAATTTTGAAAGTAAATATTTTATCAAAATGCCACACTTTTGGACCCATAATGTATTGAATAACCCATCATGTAAGTTTCTAAGATAGTAACCATGTTTTAATTTATTTGTATCTTCACAGAGGGGCAATCCTATACTGTACAGTAGTTACTCAGATTTTGATGGCGACTAGAGTAAAGAATTTAAGTGATGACACACTGGAAGGAAAACCTGCAGATAGAAATAGATGGAAGTATGTTGAAATAAAGTATTCAGAGAATGAATTGTGACTTGAATATATGGCATATTGCAGTGATTTTTTGATGGACAGGAGAGTTTGCAGCTAATCAATTCATTTTGCTGCCATCTTAAAGTGTTTAAATGATTACCTGCTTAAATATTGATATCGTACAACATGGTGGATACCAAATCAAATTCATCAGTTGCGCTATTATGCCTTGGTTAAATATTTTGTAAAAAGTGTGATGTTTGTTGACATAATTTTCAAATTCATCCTCAAAGCATATAACATTGTTGAACTGATGAGTTTCAAATAGACATAAAATAGCAATGAAAAATGAACTAATTGACATGATTATAGCAAAGTATGGTCTGTGAAGGGGTGTGTCTCTTGTCTCAGGACTGATAGATGGGGACCTAGGTAGACTCACAGATGGCTGGAACAGTTAAGGATCAACTTACAAACAGTTCCAGTCTGAGACAGTGAGTATGGTTTATTATCCTTGGTCAGATTGTAGGAATGAATGTCTCTGATATGGGTAGTCAGTCTGTCATTGTGCAAGCCAAGGATGAACCTTGCCATATCAGAGGCTGTAGAATGTTTGCATTTTGACAAGAGTGTCCTGTTCATCAGTAGTTTAATTACCTAGCCTTTTGGCCATATATTGTATGTCCAGTTAGACTTTGGCAGAAAGCTCATTTGTGGCATGATGAAAGTGGTCCTTCCAGAAATTGGTGAAGTAGAGGGGTTAGAAAGGGATTTTCATGACATCTGTAAAAGGGCAGACTGTGTCCTATGGATACTTGATTTAAGTCTGCTATGAATAGAAATGATGTGTGTTTTGTGAGTCTCGAAAATTCAGGTTATGGAGAAATGACAGACCAAGTTCAGCATTCTCTTATTAATGATAGCCTATATAAATATCAGGTACGCCTAAGCAGTTCTCACTGGTCAGAGGTTGAGCACTGGTGCATGAGTTGATGATAATTTTGGTTTGTAACCTAAAATATCCCCATCATCAACTCTCAGGCTGAATTTACTTATTCATGTTCTTGTTTGATGATTTGTACATCTTTGGTTGTGGCTATGTGCATGCAGGCATTTCTGATTATTTTTTCATACAGACTATATGTGTGAGCTAACATTGGCTATGCTTGTCCAGTCAGGCTGTGAATCGGAATTCCTGTTCATGGGTCAATTATACTATCTTTCACTTGCATCATTTCAGGAAAGCAGGAATTGTTGCTTGCAGTGCTGAACTGTTTTTATCCAAGCTTACAGTGGCTTTTCTTATTGATTAATGTTGAATGTGTTTCTGTAATTTTTTAATTTTTGTGGTTGTAATTTCATGTTTGTCCTGTAATTTTTAATTCTGTTCTCTTTCCTTTTTAGCTGTCATTTCCTTGCCCAACATGCTGTTACATTGGAAAAGCACTTTTATATATGGTTCATCATTGTTTATACAACTACAATCATGGCAATCTAATGTTTTACAAATATCTAAGTAAAATCACAACTTCAGTAGCAGTATCTCCAGGCCAGCCAATTTGAAGAAGTTCAGATTTACCATTTAAAAATTCATAAAATATAGTATTTTCCCATGTGACCTAATTAATATGATCTGAGCAACCAATAGTGAGGCATATAGCAGGGCTCTAAGCCAGGTTCACTTGTCCAAAATCAAGTCCAAGTCAACATGTCCTGAGTCCAAGCCATGTCAGAATCAGAGTGAAGGCCGGGACAAGAATAACAGAGTCGAGAATCCAGTTTTCATTTCATTTCATTTATTTTTCCATTTCCTCACAATGTTTATATAATAATAGGACTGTGAAGACAATACCATGCAAAGAAAATAATAAGTAATAAATCATATAAAAGAAAAATAATGGAAATTACGGAGAGAAAATGGTGGAAGGGCTTGGAAGCCGTAGCTTGTACAAGAAGCCCACCAAAAATAAAGATAACAAGTATAAAGTATATGGGCATGATAATAAAGCCCCTTACAAAGAAGACCTATACCCCCCCACCCCTAAATTAAACAAAAAAGGCATTTTGATAATGTGGGAAATACTTAAAGTCAGAGACAAATGTAGATCTATAGATGTTGATACTTGGATAAAAGATGATTTTTCAACTTGAATGAAAATGAATTAAGGTACTTAATATTTCTTAATGTATGACTTAGGCTATTCCAGAAATTAACACCATAACAGACGATGGAACGTTTAAAGACATCGGTATTTATGGGCAATGAAAATAATATGTGCAATACTTGGTGCAAACTCTTACTGAAAACAAGATGTGGAATGTCTACTTGAAGTGATTTATTATTCATCATGTTTTTACGTTAGGTCAATGATATAGCTTAGGGCCATACATGATATCCTAGCCTAATGTAGTAGAACTTTTAATAAGGTCTAAATTAATGAAAGTGAGGAAATGGTACCTGTCATGAAACACTCTCCAAACAACTTTTGATTCTTCTGTATCAGTGGTCTGTAAGGTTACTCCATGGTTTTGTGCAAACATCTGTACTCCATAGAGCATCCCTTGTTCAGCAAACGCTAGCTGAAGGGAAAAGGGATAGCTTTTAGCAGCATTGCCATTTTGGCAGTTTTACAGGCCAATAATGACAAGTATTGATGGGTTTTTTTTCAAGTTTCATTGGCAGGAGGAACATGAAATGTCCTGCCAAAGAGCATATTGGTGGATTCTTTGGCATTCACTTAACGGCCTACCAATTTAAGGGAAATAGTAGCTGAAAATTCCTCTGAAGAACATTGATTTCAACTCTTTCATGTTGTACAGTCCGACTCAAGTCAGGTCTCAGGACCTAGTAAATAGTTGAGTAAAGCATTGGTGAAAACATTGGATTTTTTTAAACATGTTTCACTTCCTAATGTTCATCTACGAGACCATTATTGCAAGGAATTGCGAACTCACATAATACCTATCCTTATACAGCGTCGATTGTCATAAAATAGCAATAAATTCTTATTTGGCGTTATTTCACCAAATTGTTATGCGATGTTTATATTTGATTCGCTAAATCCATACCGCTAGTAGTTTGTACTAGGCCTAGTACTAGGCATTATGTAGTGTAGGTATGTGCTTAGCTGCAGCGTTAGGCATATACACAGTCTACAACTCCCTTCACGTTAGCCAGAATAATTTATAGATAACACATATTTTTTAAGTTCTTAAATTACTACCAAGTCCCAGCAATTTTTCGAACATTCATTCTGTATACGCACAACTCTTACCGGTTTGGCAGATCCTGATGAACGCGAAAAAAGTGGCACACCTCCTTCGTTTGTCAAGCAAACCAAGTGCGCAGCCATTTTGAATGTACAAGCTATAGCGCCATCACCATCTGTATCAAATCCTCATCGGGAAGCCACCACAGAAGCAAGCAAACGTTCAGTCCATTTTATTTGTTATTTTTGTTCACATACTTCATAACAAACAAAATGAAGTAAAAGCAAGAAGTGTCAAAGGGAGAGGGGGTGGGGGAGGGTAGGGGAGAGGGAGTGGCAGGTGTCGACTGGTTTGAAATGGCTACGTTGATATCAGACGGGTCTCCTGTAATTATTGTTTCGCGCAGGAAATGACATTTACTCTTTTTATTTTCAGAGAGTCACACAATGGACAACTTTTGTATCAATATCACTGTCAAATGTTGCCTGCGAATCCAATATTTTAATATGGGCCTACGTGTTTATACTAGGCATATGGAACATGTACTGTATAGCCCAGTGGCGTAGGAAAGTACTTTTGAGTGGAGGGGCTGAAGACTGATGGCCGGCCTGGGGAGGGGTCTTTTTTTGGAATTTTTTAGCATTTCCAGGTGGCCTCAGATGCAATTTGGTGCAATATAGCACACTTCAACACCCACTCCATTTTGTAAATAATTT
>JAAAKB020301751.1:0-16196 GCA_010014835.2 Apostichopus leukothele
ATATATATATATATATATATATATATATATATTGCTATTTGTATTAGTAGAAGCATATCTCCACAGACTTAATATTACTTGATATGTTTGAAGTATTTTGCAAAGACTTCCTATGTAATTAACATGTATATACCTCATCGAATTAAGTCACTCCATTTTGTGTTCCTGTCCGTTTTTTTACGATGCATTGGAAATCTATCATTCAGGAGATTATAGCATCCACTGACGAATGTTTACACCGATCAGTTTTCTTGCCAATTTTTGTTTCTTTTCGTTGAAACCTTGATGATATCTTTGTCAGTGACCTTGGGTCACCTGACTCGGGTCACCTGACCACCATTCCCCTAGTTGTATTGAGTACAAGTGAAGTGTATTGCTAAAATTTTTGGCAATTTCTACCAAATATTAAGTACAATGATTTTTTGTAAAATCAGTTTTGGTCTGTGGTTTTGAAGGTGTTAGCATGTCAGGCAGTGTGTGTAAGACTTTTAATTTGTGGTATTATACAGTGTATGTCGTTTGTGTTATTATTATTGTTCAAAAGCAGAGTGTGTCAAAGCTGGAGCTAATTCTGTGGCATGATTCAAATGCCACGAATCAACTATTCATGTTTTCATCTCTCTGTGACTAAGTACAACGCACTATTACTGCTAGTACTATTACTGCTAGTACTATTACTACACTATTACTGTAACATGACATAGAAACCTCATAGTGAGGATCTTCAAGGCCCTACAAAGTCTTCATCGATGACCACTGATAACCGTTGTGGATAGTTTGCTTTCATAAGAGTTTGGTTTCTTTCAAGTTCATGCCTACCCCTTTCTTGGCTGTTATATATTCGTAGGTCTTTCAAAACAAATCGTTTGCTATGTTTACGAATAATTAATTGAAAGTTGTAACAAGTCACTTCACTTTCTTCGCAAGTGGAATCAATACCAGTTACTATCCAGACTCAAGAATGTCGAGTGATTCACTGGATTCTGATGGTAATCGCTACATTTACGGTGAAAATAGTTGCAAAAACTTATAGGTGACATTTCATGACTTATTTCAGCACTTAAATAGCTGAATATTCAAATCTAGTTCATTAGCATAACACCATTTGCTCTCTCAATTTGTTAAGTGTTTCAAAGAAACTGAGCGGTAAGACTATTCACAAAGACATGGTTATTGTTCAATTTATTAAAAATCCAAGCATTTAGGATTGTTGTTTTTTTTTCCATTTGCTATTTACAGATATTCCCAGGTCCTTTGTTTTAAGTTTCGTAAGACTTGAAACTATGATCTTTTAAATGATTGAATATAATAGTGAAATATTGGGTTAAGGTTCCTGACCCCAAACATTGGACATCAGTCATCATAAAACTATGTTGTTGTCATAGACAATAAATTCAATGACTTATTTTAACGAACTTTGTAACCAACTAATATTTTTAGATATATTTCAACTAAGACAGCATTAAAAATAATTCTACTCTACACTTATAAGTCACGCACAAACCGTTTCCTATATAAAAATAAAGACAGATAAAGCAAAATGTATTCCTTATTGTTTAATATTTATTCATAAAGCTGTGAGGAGAGGATACATACCAATGTAGTATGTCACATCATTAAAAGAGTAACTGTTAAGAAAAGAAAAATTTTTGAGGAAAAATTTTCATGTAAATAAAATGTTTATAACAAATACAGAGCAATATTTCATTTACAATTGTTACTTTGTTATAGTCTTATTTTTACTGTGTAATTGTATTATTTTTGGGGTGGAGTATTTCTACGAGGGTCAGTAAGAAGATATTCTTGAACCAGTCATGACATTTGAAACAGTATTTAACGCTGCAGAAAGACCATCTAAAACCAAATTCTGTTTTTCTTGTATATTGTCAAAATGTTTAATATTACATTGCAAAACTAGTCCGTTCCTTCGCTAGCCCAATATGAAGCCTGTGCCTACCAATCTTTGATAGTTTATTTACCAACACCTACCATAATTGACAATTGAAATAGATAAATATTACAGAGTAACACATTGCTGAAATAAAAAATCATTTTGATTAAGTGTTCTGTTGCAGAAGATAACATTTTTCAAACAGTTTATTTTTTAACAGTTTTCAACAGTTAATAAATATGAATGTAAGAGACTGACTTCGGTCAGCTTGCGGCTTTGATAAGCCAATGAGGCTTCTTCACGAGTTCCTGCTTGCAAGTGGATCTAATAACAAACATATATGCAGGCCAATCATTTCACAATTTTATTTATAGCCACTTGTTCAAAAAATGCCTGTGTATAATTTATTTTTAAAAAACATGTCTTAAGTTAAATAAATCATTAATTTACACAGAAAAACTGCAGTGAGATTTTTTCTCTCCTGGCAAATGGCAATATCTGCTGGCATTTAGTCAGTAAAAATGTCTGAATTTGAAGACCTGATCATGTATAGTTACAAATAATAAGCATTTATGACAAGTAAGATACTGGTACAGAATTATGACCAATTGTTGCAAGATTATAAAATATTCAAATTTGTCTAGCTTTAGATATAAAATTGGCTGAAGGGGGGGGGGGACATGTATGACATGAAAGTTTAAAGCCCCCCCCTTCCCACAATCAATCACTCTAAAATTGTTCAATGGTGAGAACAACTGATATGCTCAGTCTCTCATGTGTGACCCTTACAGGTGTTAAAATATTAAAGTCCTCCACTATTTGTTGGACTGTATTTATACTGTATCTTTATGCTAGTGGGAGTTTTGGTAACTATGTGAACCCTCAAGAAATTGCATCATAATATTATTCTTGATAAACACTGTGATATATATAAGAGCTGTGTGTTATACATACTGTAGCCAGCTGGGAACGTTTCATGCCTGTAATTCCGTGAGAATACAGTTCTGTACCAAAGTAAAGAGAAACTCAGTTGACAGAGTCGTCTCTAGCTAGTCAACGGCTAAGATCCAGTGCCTGGCCAACAACCAGTTGGTTATTACATTTCTGGAATCACCAGTCCAGGATTCAATGTATTTGTTTACAAATACTATTTGTAGTTGGGTATTTGCTGTTGTTAATTCTATCAGTTAAACAATGTTCATTGTCACTATGACAAAATTGTCTTTATTTTAATTTTTTTTAAATTTTTAAAAAAATTTTTATTATGTAAATGTGTTTGTAGGGACCTCATGGGAGTAGTTCTAGGGGTGGGGAGCAATGGTGTTCAAAGTTTCAAAGACTGGATTTGAAAATGGAATGATTTCATATCAGTTGCTTCTTTCTTTTTCCCACAGGGGGATTCAGTCTGCATTTCAAATGAGCCAGTCATGGGATGACATGCACTTGGTAATGTCTTCTTCTTTGTATACTTCCTTCTTCACCTTGTTGTTTACCCTTCTGTTTACCTGTTTTTCACCTCTCTGTTTACTTGTTGTTTACCTCTCTGTTTACTTGTTTGTATACTGCCTTTGTTTAATGAACATTGCTTCCATTTTTGTTTACTTGTTGACCTTGTTGTATACTTCTTTGGGTACATCTCTGTTTGATTATCCTAAGAACTCTTTCTTAAGCCCCCCCCCCCCCCCTCCCCTCCCCTCCATCCATCATGCCTTTAACTATAAAGTGCCTACTAACAACATTTCCTCATTTGTTCCTTCCAGGATGCCAGTATCAAAACGTTGAGAACTTCTCAGGGGAATAAACCACGGTTTTCTGATCCGCTGAGTATAATGCCGCCAGCCTTCCCCTTGTCTTCATCCCCATCCCCTACCAGAGCAACTGGCAAGGTAAGACCTGAGCTATATGAGGTTAAATTTTCGAATTTTCCAGCAAGTCATCAGTTAATGAGCATGTCATAAATAACTTTAAAGTAATTGGATGAGATTCTAAACCTTTGGACAACTTTTCATCATATCACTGTCAGTCACATCCCAAAAGCAAAGCAGGAAGCTTCCAACAAGTTTTACTTTTTACTCCGATAACTGAAGTGAATTGTGGCTGTTCAAGCCGGTGACCTGAATTCTTAGCGGGATTTTTATTCTTGAAAATCCATCCTCAATTCTACTTTTGACACGTCTCCTCTTTGCAGCAATGTTTTTCACCTTCCACACAAACTTATCGTAATAATTCCATGAGCCCGAGTCCCATACCCAGCCCTACCAGAAGTACGGTCACCAGACGAAGCATGAGTCCCGTCCTGAGGCCCAGTAATCTAGGGATGGGAGTCAAAAGAAAAGGTGAGTGGTAACATTATTAAAATAACATTACAAAATAAGTATATCATTAATCTGGGTGATTCAGATTTAATGTTGTTTTCACTTTTCATAATTACAGCAAATAATGAAAAACATTTTTTTTTTTTTTTTTGCCTTACTAAATAATCCATTCTTCTTGTACAACTGGTTTCTTCAAGCCAAAGTTAAAAATTTACATTTATGTTTCAGGTAACATTTGTAATATCATGTTAACATGGTGCTTCTTAAGGGACAAGGATTCGTAGAGAGTATAACACAATATCTCGACAATGTGATACGTTTTGTCAAGATGTCATATTAGTGTAACTCGTCAAGTGGACGATAAATATCGTGTTTTTGACATGTCATCTGTTATTTCTGTTTTCATTTAGCTGGAGACCACGAGATGGACACTACCCCATCCAAGCGAATCTTTTTATCCTCACCTAGCCACCCAAGCAGCACCGCAAGGTGAGTCTCATCAACTCTTCTCATCTCCCAAAATACCTTGCATGGAGACTTTCATTTCTTCTTATACTCAAGTTGACTTTCAAAATGTCATACATCAGTTAAAATGAGAAACAAGAGTCAAAATCTTTTGAAATATTCTTGTAAACATGAATAGACATAGAATCAGTATCTGCCCTCAAATTTGTCCGCAATTTATCAAACTTTAAATTTCATCATCAATTAAGGTATATGCTCCTCATAGCTTTCCCCTCCGATTATGTGAGCAATGTTCCTAACCCCCACCCTAACCCCAGTTGGTCTAAACAAGCAATCAGCCAATTCTTAGCCTCTGCAATCAATAACAGTGAGGGCTTTAGTCCCAATTCCTTTATGCAAAGTAGCTGACCATTGTTCTTCAAGAGAGCGAGACAATTTTGAGATTTGAAGCAAATGCTCTGACATGAAAGAAGTATTCCTGTGGCTGAAGTTTATTACTTAGCAATGTTGCTACTGGCAATGTTCTGCATTCTCAGGTCTAAACCACATGCATAAAGAAGTTTTTGTATGTCAAGGTTGCAATTTTTGTATCCGATGATAATTGTCTGAATGCCTTTGACAACAGCAGAGTAAATGAAAGTTGATGCCATCATAGCAATTAAACTGTAAATGTTTTTTTGTTTTCCATTTATAATGATTAAATTATTCCTACAAAAGAGTTGCATTTGAAGAAATTCTCAATACGTAGAACATTGACAGCTATTAGCAAAACTTCCAAATGCATCACAATTGCAGGATGAATCAACCAAATTATTAGAATTGGAAAGTTAAGTTTTTTGAAGAGCATATACCATGATGATTCGTCAGACCACCTAAATCTGAAAAAATCCAGGAGTAAGAGAGGGCTTAGCCAGTCAAAATAGGTTACATTAATTTATCATATCTCAAGTCAAGGACAAGATATTGAGATGGGGTGTTCAACGAACAGTATGAAAACTTTGTTTCTCTGATAAGTTAACTGCCGCCGGAAAATCCCTTTACGACGACAAGTTTACAAGATATTATTTCTTCAAGTGTATCTGCAAGGAGAGTAAAATTAAACAGCAAATGCAAACCAAGGATTAAAAAATCTTGGCTTTTTTTGTTTGTTTTTTTCACTTCAGTATATCAAGCATCAGTTCAGATGACTCGAGTCCCCTTCAACAACGTGCAACTACAGAGAGCAACAACGTCAACAACTCAATGCTATCCAGTCCCTCACACTTCCAGTTCTCCAGCTCATCCAGTAATTCTGTCTAGTCCAGGATGCTAAACTGCTTTAAAAAAAGGGATGCAAAGGGTATTTCATGTCATACGTCAATGTCTGTTTATAAACATTAACTTCTTTTTTTTGAGAATTCACAACAATTAGCATTTGTGGATAAATATCTCTCTCTGAAGGAAGAGCAATGTTTTATTGTAAAATGATTCATATTGCTGTCTGGCTCTGTTCTGTTCTGAACCAACTATGCATTGGCTTCTTATTATAGAAACCGCAAAACCAGAAGACTGTATGCTAACACTGTATGCTAACACAGTATGCTAACGTAGATTCATGGTGAAACCAGAAACCTGAATTTTATTGGACGTGAGAAATTAGTTTTAAACTTTCTATATAGTGAAATCCTTTTCTGTTAGAGAGGTCAGTTCCAGTTTGCAGATTTGAATTGTTGCTATAGTTACTAGGGAATCCATGTTGAAATAGTGAAGATTAGATTTGAAATCTGAAGGGTACCCCCAGTGTTACTGTGGATATCACAGAGCCTAAAAATATTGTGAACAAGCTAGTTGGTTTGTATTCCTTTGATATTGAGACAATCAATTTAAGGAGTAGTCTGAATGTAACCCCAGACCTGGTGTTACAATTGCAATACAAACAAATTTCTATGAAATTGCAATACAAAGCAATTTCTGTGAAATTACAAACCATAGGACTCAGTGAGTTTGTATTCAGCTAGTATCAAGCAGATAGATTTTAATTTTAATTATATTCCAGACCAAGTTATTTATATTGTGTTCTACAAGACAGTCCCTATGAACAACAGATAACTGG
Source organism: Apostichopus leukothele (assembly GCA_010014835.2). Classification (NCBI taxonomy): domain Eukaryota; kingdom Metazoa; phylum Echinodermata; class Holothuroidea; order Aspidochirotida; family Stichopodidae; genus Apostichopus; species Apostichopus leukothele. The sequence goes on from JAAAKB020301751.1 coordinate 6,764, forward strand.
TTGCACACATCCTGCTACCTAACTTTTTGGAGAAAGTCTGTTGCTTGGAAAACAATTATCTTGGACCTACCATGCTTTCAAAGCAGGTGTGTAGAAGCCTAGCCTACTTTGCATATAGTAAATTTCGGGTTGAAGTAGTTGTTATCTCTGTTCCTACTGTCGGGGGTTAATCAACCAACTAGTTGCACATTTTGTGGCGAATTGCAAAAGTTTTAAAAAAAAATCTTACAGAACTTTAAAGTAGTTAAATTGACCGAATCTGATTGGAAAATGAAAAGGCTCATGAAATGCTACTTTATAACTAACATCACCACATTTTGGGATCACTTGTGAGTCATATATCCTAGAGCACAGGTGTGGGTAAAGTGCGAGGTTTTCGAAAATCCAGCTCACCGAACCATGATGCCATACATTGGGGAGTTTGTATAGAGGCATATGGCCTTTTTTGGTTAGGATTTTTGTCAATGCAAACAAATCAAGAAATGCGCATGCAGAAGTTTCCGATATTTTATTTGACAATTTAATGCAAGATATTCAGTTCACAGGAATAGGTCGTAGTTTTTTTTCAGTTTTTTTTTTACCTCTTTATGTGGTTCGCAAGATGCATTCAGTGCCCACCCCTGCCCAAGAGCCACAATGAGAATGTCATAAGTTTGTACTATTAGAGATGAAAGGATTCATCCTTTCTGTGTCAAAGATGCTGTAACTGATATTTATATTCTAGGAGAGCCAAAGTGTATTTTGAGAAAAGCTTATTTTAGAGTATATTGCCCCTCTCAAGTACATAGTGATAGTGTTGACTCAGCAAGTCTAATAAAGCGGTTTAGCTATAAATAATTTACACATCTCATTTTCGTATAGGTAGACAGATTTCAGCCTGATTGCTGTATGAAATAATATTTGGTATTTGTCTAGTGACAAAATTCCCAAAGGTGTATTTAACTGGGCTAAGGAATTACTGTAAAATAAAGTATTGATGGCATCAGACATAACATTTTAGGGGAATGTTAACATAACATGATGGCAATTGGAGGGTTAAAAGTGATGAGGAAGGCAAGTAAAACTGTAGATTAAGCTTGGGAAATAATGCATAAAATGATCAGAAGTAAATGTTTAAAATGATTGGAATTATATTTTCAAACCATTGGAATTAAGCATAAAAGCTGTAGGAATTGGAATATTAAATTTGTAGGCTGTTAATGTTTAAGAGGTATTTGTTAAAATGATGGGAAGGAAACAGGTTAATTAGAAGATGGGATATGCTGTATAAATCCTGGCAAATGGTGCTTTAAATACCAATTAGATTTCCTGTAAATCTGACAGTGCAAATATTAGAGCAAAATGTTTTGTGGGTAAAATTAGTCATCTCTTAGACATCTGGAACGTGATATTGGAAATAATTTTTCAAATTTTGTTTCCCTGTGTACATGTTCTTCTAATTTTATGCTCTTTTATTTTATTTTCAAGTGTGCAAATATTTTACTTTGTTCTCTGACAGGAGACCATAATTTGTGTTTTTTACATAATTATACATAAAAGGCCAGTACATCCGTCTTTTAGTTTTACATATATTGCTGATTGCTGCAGGCTCTGTGCTGAAAAAACATCATAACCATGGCAACCCCATTGTTGAAAATGGTGAAACCTCAATAAACCCTGCTGCTGTCAGGGCTGTAGGCAATATCAAGTTGATTGTGTTACCAAATTACTTTTCAACTTATATATTCATGAACTACCCCACCAGATTGCCTTCTGACCTCATTAATTTGGCGATTGTTTTTAGTTAAGAATATTCATTCTTTTTGTTTTCTAGTGTATTTTTTCTTTAACGTTTCCTGCCATTGGAATGATCCATTTCTAACAAGTGGCATGAAAAGTAGAAATGTGATCAAAAATTTTAAAAGGAGAATGAAGAGTGAAAAGTCACTGGTACTAGGCTATATCAAATTGGTAACCTTGATAATCTGTGATGCAGAATTACTTTCTTAGCAGTTTAAATTGCCATTGCATCTAAATTAAACCCAGATGGTTCAGGAGGTTTACACTGTAATTGTCACATTCTCATTGAGGAACATTTCTAAACGATGTGGGAAATACAGGAATTTTAGGACACATGTCTGCGTTAGGCAGTGTCAAGAAAGGACTAAGTTATCAAATTCTCTTTAAAACTTTCTCCCATATCATACCTGCATGTGCTAGCTTAGCACAGAGTAGTGGACAGTGTCGAAAGGATTGGTGTTGTACAAAACACATTAACTTGTAAACTGAAACCTTAAAGTCTTCATTTATAAGCAATTTACAGTCAGAAAGTTAAAGAGGTAGGTTTTTAATTATTGACCCTTACATAGCTATTTTTGTGAGTTCTTATTAACATCTTACTATCTTAGGCCTAGCCTAAATTGAACCACAGTCCTGGATAGTTAGACTAGCCCGAGCCTTTGTCATCACATGACTGTGTTAGGATACTATTCTGAGCTTAGTAAATGATTTGGTAACTTTTTTTATAAAGCAAACAATACGAAGGTACAAAAGTCACTTGAGTGGATGTGATTAACAAATGTCTAATGAAAATTGATTTATGTAACGCAATATATCAATTTTTATTTAGTCTAGGCCAACTTTCAACTAGGCTTAGCCTAGCTTGGATGGAGACATTTAACTTGGGGTCAGTGTACGTATTTTCGTCAGTGGCGTAATTCAGGCACCCCTATCAAATAATTGACTGGGCTGCTAAAAGAGGTCAGGTGACTACTCAATATTTGGTCAGCTGACATGTATTCCCGCTGGTCCCAACGACGATACAAAACCGGTTGTAGTAACCCGATATAAAGCGAGAATATTACAAAATTTAACGTATTGTTAAGATGGTAACAAAAGTACAGTCAGAGAAAGCATTGTGTGAAACTGTCTCCTTACTGCATAGACCAAAGGTTATTATGGTTATTAGAGAATTGATTGGTTACTTTGCTAAGTTGCCAGTTCAGATGGTGGTCATTCTGCCACTGCAGTATTACTTCTTCACTTTAACACTAAAGTGTAGTTTACCTGGATTTCTTAAATAAAGTGCACAGAAGATGTTGCTCATCTGTGGTAATCATATAACCTCAAAATAATATGATTATGGAAGATGTATAAGCTGCCTATAACAAATCAAGTATAGGGAACAGATGTTTTATATTGTGCCTTGCATTTTTTGTAAGGCCAATTAGCCTTTGGCATTAGACACTCTTATATAAGCAGATGCTCTAAAGACCTTTTTAAGTAGAGACGTTTCAGCAAAAAGAACTTATTATTTTGGTTCATCTTTCATATCTCTATCAATTTGACAACATCATGGGCCATTGTCTTGTTGACATTGAGATAGCATTGAAGTTTGTAGAATGGTCTTGAACTTTAAATTCATACACTGCCTAAAATGATATTTTCCATTAGGGCTTAACCTGTATGTATTTTACCTTATCACCTTGATTGAAGACCTCATTTTCCAGGAATATGTTGGCTCTACCTTACCCCTCCCCCACCCAACCTCCCTCCCTCCCCACCCAACCCCTGCCATCCGTCCTGTTGCAGGAAGACTGACCAGTTGACATTTTGCTGATGTCTTTAATTCAAGGTTGTACACTTATCTTGTAAATTGCATTTCTTGATATTACACACATTAACTTGAATGATGAGGTATCTGAACATACCCATTCTTGAGAAGTAATTACCATACAGTCAGTATCAGTATCAGAACAATTGGACATTGTTGTAATCTATGTTTGGCCATATGTATGCACAAGTGGTGTACAGATTGAAAGTGGTAAATTATGTAAAATTAGGTCTTTTTTCTGCATGTAATAAAATAACACATCTGTACAAACCAATTGGTATGAAATTTGCAATGAGTATCAACCAAGTCACAGAGATGGCATTTTTATGGCAACTAGACACGACGTGCCATTTTCATTTTGCCGCAGGTTTTCACATATAGATAAAATTTTTTTTTTTTTTTTTTTCGTGTAAGGTGATTTTAGCAAGAAATGTGAAAGGCAAGAGATTGTCTTCAGTCTTTCCCACATTTTGGTCATCTTTTTAATGTTTTGATTTACTTTCTCATCTGGTTGTGTCCTTAATCTTTGAAAATGATTGATAGAATCATTTTAAAGGAATCTGGATGTAAGGATGAATGTACTTAATACAACCATAGATAGATGTATTTTAATGGGTCTGGACTTAGTGGCTAGTTTTATTACATATGATGTAATTCTTATGATTGTAGGTGTGGAAAGATTCGAAAAGTCATTGGAACCAAGCAGTCCTTTATTTTCATAGAATATTCTATTTGACAGTAAATTTTTTTAATTTTGAGATACTGGATTTTGACCATCTAGGTACTCTTGAGCCATTTGAAGAGGGTGAGGTTGAGGCAGTGGGAGGTGAAGGGATAGTGCTAACTTGATTGCAGTAATATCCGAGCAATGGTTTATGCTATCAGTTTAAACAAAGGATATAGGTAGGTAGATCATTTTTTGAGACAAATGTTTAAAACAGCCTTCATGGATGCTACGAGTGTTACATGTCATAGTATTATTGATGCCTAAAGTGACTAATCTAACCTAAAGTAGACTTTTATCTGAAGATACTCTTCTACATGCCACATAAGTTCTCAATCAATTTAAATCAAATCTTTTCACTCTTTTACTAACCTTTATAACTAACCAAGAACATATGGGTTTCCTTCCTCAAGTCTCCTTCACAGACAAAAAACGTGGGATAAATGTTAAAGGTGCGAAAAGAAATTTAAGATGTGACATCTAACATACAGGTAAAAATGCCGATAACTGCCCCGTTTTTGGTCATTAAACTAGTGGATGTCTTCTAGCATCAGCATCAATGCTATCCGATTCTCTCTCGTTCGTCCAAACATGAATTTAAAAAGATGCTGTAGATTTAAACCCACTTGGCAGAATTTGGCTGGAAATATGATTTTCATCAAACTATTACAGGGTCTCGCAGAGCTGCAGAGTTTAAGTTCTAAGCAATTGCAGTTTATAAAGTTACACTTTTGAATGACTTGAAATTTACAGAAAGGTGCTTAATTTTTTTATTTTTTTTTGGTGGGGGAGGGAGAGGGGGTTGTATACAAATTATGTACAAAGGTAAAAGCTGTACAAATTGCAGGACTTGAAGTGAAGTTTATGTTTAATGTTTGCCATAATGAAGAAATTTGTAGAAACTGTAGTTACAATATATAAAATTTCTAGCAAACGGAAGGAATATTGTATTTGCTACTTCCGTTGATGTATAATTATTATTTTTTTTTTCCTCTCGTTTTAAAATGTAATTGGCGCAGCAAATATACCCCAATTACAAAGAATGTGAGATTAACTGTCAGCTGCAGTGTTAGGCATTATATATTCAGTAAGCTGCTTTTTTCAAAGCTTTCATAAATTTGTTCTGTTTTGATGCTTCTATTTATTTTGAATCCCTTGCATCTGTGTAAATAAGTCCTCAAATTATTCCTTGAATATCATAATGGCAGCAAACCTGGTAGCTGAGGTGGTAGATTTCTTCTGGTTGTCTGATCAGCTAATTTTTTTTGTCCGAAAATGTACCGAATAACATAGCATGATTGATATGTTCACTGTAGGAGAGCTGTGAAGGTTTTGTGAAAAGAACACAAGCTTACAGCCAAAAAAAAAACCCTCACCTTCAGGCTGACCATATGAAGGCCTAACACTACTTTTGTTTTATTTTTGTATCTCCAATGGAGGGTGATACCACTTTATTTGGGGGTATTTATTGAAATGCAATCTGAATTTGATGTAGACAACTAGTTGTTTACATCATACCTCATACGACCTCCAAAGCTGATTTCGGTCATATGGACAGAAATGTAATTTTCGACTCGGACGACAGGACGGCCTTTAAATAGTTGTCGTGTGAGGTGTGTGTTATATTTCAACAAGGTATTTGCTGACATATCAATGCCTTGAGGGATGATTTTAGGTACAAAATTAATTCTAATTTGTCGTAGACTGTTCAGCACACTGCTATCTATCAGTCCAGGTTATATTTCTATAACACTTTTAGTTATTTTTGAGAAATGACCCTTTCAGCAACCAAGGTTCGTTAATGAAAATATTGTCCAATTATTGTCCACTGACGAGTAGATCAGTTCCTGGCATGCAACACACAAAATAAATGGAAAAAACAGAGAACGTTATGGTCACAAGTAATATGTTTACAATGTATTACAAGTTTGTCAACAACAAATGCTGTTGAATGTCAGTCAAGAGTGCTGTGTTGCTTGTAATATGAAGTTGAAAGAACATGTTTTGGTTGTGTTATAAGAATATATAAACCAATGGGATTAACATTAACTGAAGGCCTGATCAGCCTAAATCATCAAGGAAGCCTTATAGGAGAATTCAATAGATTAAGCATATTTTAAAGGTGAATAACTTGAAAATCAGAATACTTAATATTTAGAAACATTATTAGCACTCGGATTTCTTCTGTTGCACTGACACGTATCGGGACTAATTTTCTGCCTAAAGTCATCTATTACATACTTTCCTGATATTACAACAACTAAGGCTTGTTTTCTCTGTGGTTATTCATTATTAAAAATTGAACAAAATTCAAGTATTACTACCAAATTGGGGATCGTGCTAAAAGTTTGACAACATTTACGAAAATTCAAATGAAATGCATGTCAGTTTGTATTAGTTTGTGTGTGTTGTAATATGAAGAGTATGTAACTGCACTGTGTAGATTGAATGAAGATGGCAGATTCTAGAACATGCAAAGGAGAGGGGTATGGAAGTTCTAATTAGCAGTAACGAATGTATGTACTGAAAATCTCAAAAGATTTAAAAAAAAATCTAAAACACCAATTGTTTTAACATTTTGCACTATCTAATTATTTTGCCAAGAGTCTCCATCTCCCTCTCCCTCAAGTATGTGCTTTGTCCAAAAAAAATTAAAAGTTTTGTTTTTTGCCTGACTAATCGTATTTTATGGAGCAAACAGCTTTTTTGTCTAGACAGTATTGAGAACTTTAATAGAGGCACTTCATCTTTCATAATGATATGTTGGTATTGAAATCTATTGCTATTGCAGCTGGAACTACACTGTGTATCACAGCCATGATGTGGGATAGGGAAGATGGGAGAGGTAGGTAGAGGGTGAGGGGAGTGGGAGGAGGGAGCAGTAGAGGAAGCTTGTAAATAAGGAACTGTAGGGTGTAGTACTACTGACTCATTAGTTTGGACTAATTTTTTTAATTAGTATTGGACAACATTGGAGGAAGAATGGCATCAGAACTGCTTTTTTTTTGGTCTTGATTCTATGTCCGGCTGTTTTATTCTTTTATAATTCAAACAATTACCATACCATGTGTGTCTTGAAGGAGGAGGGGGGTAGGTGCATTTTTTGTTGTGGAGAATGGGGGCATTGGATGGGACAATATTTTAAATGATTATAAAGCAGTCTTTGACATTTGTCAACTTTGTAATTTACATTTCAGGTAAACACTGATTTTAACAATGGCAGAGGGCTTCAAGTTGCATAGTTAGTCTTGATCAGTTGAAAACAGGTTGAAGTGATCGGGTGGGTTAAATGAAGTGCCTTGTAACAATGTACTGACGGTGTGAAAGAGAAACGCACAAAAAATGCTTGTTGTACTCATCTTATACCCTATCTGGTGTTGGGAAGGAACAGTCCAAGAGAGAAGTTTGATTGTTGTCCTGAATCAGAAGCAACAAATCATTAATTTATGTCTTTTATAGTTCTGCACCACCTCCATCTGGGATATTTTCTCAATTACTGTATGATTAAATAATGCAATGCATTTGCAAGAAGAAAATATTCAAATAATTCAATATAAAATCAATAGATCAAAATATTCAAATAATTCAATAAACCAGCAACCCCTTCCCCCTCTAGAGTGCCAAATAGGGAGACAGACAAGCATCTGGACATGGTTGTTTGTCATAGGACAGGAAAGGAGATGAATCATTGATATCGAGGCTAAAAATCAAGTGAATGAACCTGTCTCATCCAGATCTGAGATAATCCACATCTTGGGATTATCCAGTTCGGATATCCAACCATTCATAATTGTGTAATGCTGTGCAGTTGCATTAGTTACAGTAAAAAACATTAAGCAAATGCTGCTGGTTAAGGTGTCAACTAAAAACGGCTTTTGGGTGTCAACTTATGTCAAATTGCACAATGCAATTAACATCATTGCACGATATTGTATATTGAAGCATTAGCACATTGTACAGTTACATGCAACACAAGATATATTTAAATTGATGTTCCAATACTTTTTCCTAAAGGGACAACTTGGTCCAAGAGGTTATCCTGACTCAAATAATTGGTAAATAATGAAAAACTCCAATAAAACTAAGATGCTGTATATAATTTCCTGAAAGACTCATACAAAATGTCAAGGGTGGTTTGCTGATACTCCTTCTACGGTAGTACTGCTGTCCATGTGAACATTGTTTGGTCATTAGAAGATGGCTTTGAAATGTGAAAATATCTTTTGAAAAGAAAATGTATTCAGCCTTTTTCTATAAAAGTTTCAATTGTTATGATTCTGCAATGATTACATTTTTGTTAACACTCATATGTTTCTTCCCTCAAAAAAGGTTACATTTTACGTAAAGAAAAGTTAATATGTATTAAAGATTGTTTTTTCGAATTTGATCATAATGCCGCCCTCACCTGAGGGAGATTTTCCACCTTCAAGAAATCTTCAGTCCAGTATTTATTTTAATTAAATCCATATTTTTTCTTCTTTTTTTTTTAAATGGTATGTACCTTAAAACCACGACCTTGTGTACGAGAGTTATGAACTGTTGCTGTTTGCTTATCATTAAATATTTTTGTAGAATGTTGGTAGAAAAGATAAAAATGAAAACTGTACCGCTCTATGTGAGAAACTGATAACAATTGTTAGCATTGTTACTCCTTGCCATTGAAGATGTAAATGTTTTGAAATTGATGAGCGTGTTGTTGTGGCCAGCGTAGTATATATACTGTAAAAGGAAAATTCTATGTGCAATGTTTAAAAAGATGCTTGTATTATATGCTTGTACTGTAGTAATCATTACTAACAAAGATAGCATAGACTTATGTACAGTATGTAAATTAATAAAAAAGTATAGTAACGTCTTTGAACACTCAAAAACGTGTGAAGTTTAGTTTCTATTTTCCCTTCATTTTGTGTACGTGTCTTGTAAATTTATTGAATTTCTGAAGTGCTTTTACTAACCTGGCACTTTTGTGATTACATCAGGATTACAGGCCTCAAATTTCACAATTTTTAGGGCAAGGCCACTTTGGCCTTAAATGGGGCCAATTTTAAAGGGCACCAAGGCCATGAGGTAAGGCACCAAGGCCAACTTGCATCTTAACGAAGGGCAACAAGGCCATA
>JAAAKB020301968.1:0-16194 GCA_010014835.2 Apostichopus leukothele
ATGACCAAACAATGACCCAACATGATAAACCATATCACCAATGACCAAACAATGACCCAACATGATAAACCATATCACCAATGACCATACAATGGCACAACATGATAAACCATATCACCAATGACCAAACAATGACCCAACATGATAAACCATATCACCAATGACCAAACAATGACCCAACATGATAAACCATATCATTAATGACAATAAAACATCAAACCATGATAAACTATATACAAAATGACCATACTATGGCACAACATGATAAACCAAATCACTAGGCCAACAAGAAACCATATTACTAATGACTGTCCAACAGTTTCCATGTCAACGTGAAATATGCTACAGCAGGGGTTCTGATTGAATTTCCCCCAGGTTCAGAGGTAAACATTGTGAAGGGCCAGAGGGAACCAAAGTATCACTAGTACTTAAAAGTGATACAGTGATAATGAAAAGGTCTACAGACAACTATGAACATTGTCCTTATCACCCTAATAGGTATCTAATAGGTAAATTTAACCAATATCAATGAAAAACAACTATTAACATGATTATTAAAATTAAATGGTTCTTTAATTACCTCAGCATCACCAGAGCTTTGCCAGCCATCGGCATCTGTTTGGATAAGTGACTGAGCCTTCAATCTTGGAGGACGCCATCTTTGGGGGATTTCCGGCAGACATGTTAATATGGTCACTACATCTGTCATAATCTTACCTCTGAAAAGGAACAGAGCAGGATTGCAAATGAAAGCAAAGTGGAGGAGAAGAGGGACTCATCAAGAATATTTCAATTACATCATAATGAGACGAAACTGAACTAATGTCTTGGTTGAGGCCAGGGGTGTCAATCCCAATTGAAAACTTGGGGGGGGGGAGCTCCTTTATCAGGTGGGGTCCAGGGGCCCCCTGAGGTCCACTGATGGGGTAGGGGACCCCGGCAGTGGTGGACTTGCTTCTGTTTGGTCCATGAATTGATGTCAGTCATAAAATATATTTCAACAAAATTCACATCTGAAAAGTGATTAGACTTAAATTAAGAAAGACTTTTCTAATTAACATACGGGTGTACAGTAACTTAAGGCCTTTATCAGGATAAATTGAATATATTTATGAAGTGTTGTTGCACATTAGACTGCTCAAGCAGGTTAAATCTTAGGCGCTCTCTACATTTATTCTTATTCTAACCAAACTCGTGAAAACAAATGCACAGTCATCACATCCGCGATCGGATCCCTACATTTGTTGTTACTCTAACCAAATTCGCAAAAACCAAAGCAAACGCGCAGTCATGGCATCTGCGATCATGCCATTAGCTTCCAGTTTTGAAGAATGTCCTTGTCCTTCATTTCTGAAATTGTTTACTTCCAATCAGATTCACTTTTTACTCCTAGAAGTCTTCACAAATGGGACAACTTTAGGGTCATCACTTACAAATTAGAACACAAAGATAGACTGTCTTGCTTTATCATCAGTCAAAAATATCCTTGCAGAAAATATACGAAAATGACAAAGACTTTGAAATTGATGATCATAATTTAAAGATCAATAGAAATAGACTGACACTACTACCAGAATCTGAAAATGATTAAACTTCAAGCTAATAGCAACTTCTGACTGTGGATGGTTAAACTGTGTAATTAATTTAAGGGCATCTGTTTGACTGACCTGTTTAACCTTAGGATGACCAATCTGTTCGGGACTATTTCTGTATCGTGGAGCATCAGTCCAATGGTTTCGATTAGTAAAATTGCTAATCTGCGTTAAAAAAGAAAACAAACGTAAACATTAATAATAACCATGAATAATCAAGCTTGTGATGGATGATGCTGTTGGATTTTTTTTCCAAACGGTAATCTACTATTTGTAATCAATTGTGGCATTTATTTTCTCATCCTACCTATATACTATATTGTAGTTGGTTGGTCCTAGGAGCCTATTATGACTACCTCAGCTGCCAATGTTCCTCAGAAGCAAGTCTCGAAGGAAGGGGAGGGGTTTACAACTTGTGCCTGGCAGAGGTCAAATAAAGCAAAAAGTGACTTTTTTTTGATATACCTCAAAAAGGAAACCTTCAATAGACTTCCAATCTGAGACACGGAATGATTCTTGTTCCAAAAATATCTGGTTACTGTGGCAACTGTATGATTTCTAAGGTCACAGGGTCACTCCTGAATGGCTTGTCAAATTATTGTCCGATTTGGTAGGAAGGAGCGCTTTGATAAGGACTTGTGTCTCTCAGACCTTCCGAACAAAAGGTCAGGTCAGGTGAGGTCAGGTCACTTCAATGGTACAGTAGCAATGAATTTACTTCCAACCCTAAAACCTGCACAATAGGTCTGTCCAGTGCTATTAAATATGTGGTTTGTGGGACTGATGGCCAAGGTCAATTTATGTTTACTTCAGTGCAGTTTTGTGTCAAAATCTCCAAAGGTCTTGATTGCATTTGTCTATACAGCATAAAATAAAAGGTAAGGTTTCCATTAACTGTCCTGTCACCATGTACTCTGGAATTGATATAACAGGCAACAATCTATCCATCTACCACCGGTGAATAATACAGGTCTCTATGGCAACCAAACATGAACATGATGTACACATATCAGAGTTAATTACGTCTCATTGTTTAATAGCGGTGAATAACTTACTCTAGTTCATCTGCTCTTTCATGGCGTCCAGCTTCTGTCAGCAGATCTGCAGTAGACTTAGGCAAATAAAGCTGGAGTGTGTGTAGTATGAATAGCAGTAGTTCATCACTCTAAAATGAGGAAATAATCTATATTTAGTTATTAATCATTAATACGTTATATGAATCATTGACATTTATCAATCAATTAATCAATACTTCAACCAATAAAACATTAACCTCAACAGGTTCTCACTAACATGAAAAAAACAATTAAAAATCCCATCCATGTGAGGGCTTGAGATAACAGATTGAGGGTGGAGGAGGGGAGGGGGAGCAAGGCACCTGTTTGGGAGCAAGTTAAGACTTGTCTTGGATTTTCTTTTTTTCTTCTTGACTTAGGCCTACAGTATATGCAAAAAATTTTGATAACAAATTTCCACCCAATTTGTACTTGATTACCGCCATACACACTATTTAGATAAATCTACTTTTGAATGAACTTGTATGTTGTAGACCTATATGTTACAAGCGTTAATGATAAAAAAACACAGTCAGGCTTTCTGGATGCTTAAACATCTGTTGTGATATTTCTTAGAGAGTCACACTGCGCATTGAAATATCGGGAGACAGGACTTGTTGCAAACAAATGGAATCAAAGCTCTGCTTTAACTTGAAATTAACACTTGCATGCATAGTTCTGATGATATTAATCTGACACTTTTCCCACATTTGCCACAAACGATTAAGTTAACCTTTGCAGAAATCTAATCAAACCGTACAGTAATCAAGCTATCCTTTCTCAACTTTTTATCTGTGAAAACAGATCTGATCTCAGAACCAAGCATGAACTTTAATCGATTCACGGATTCAGTTTCCACTCATTGTTGTATTTGATGCCTAGGAGCGATATAAACTTCATGGCATATATCTATATGTCAGAAGATACCAAACACAAATTTTCAAATTTGCGATTGGGTCTTAATTGCGTGGTTTCCCTCACCGGTGGCAATCAGTGAGGTAGTGAAGCAGAACAGTGGATAAACATGTCTCCTTCCTCAAAAGCAAATCCTCATTCATCATGGCTAAACTATCAATACACAAAGTCATGGTTGCCATGGGAACTGAACATAATAAAATGGTTAGATGCCAGTGGATTGACAAATACAAACCAGGAGCAAGGCAAGCAGAGTGAAAGGAGATGGAAGCACTTCAAGCTCTGAACTTTGAACGGAACCACTACATCATGTAATTACACAAAAGAGTTTATCTAAAGAGAACACAAACTGCAGCTATCAATATTATTCAAGATGTTTGCAAATATATACAGTTTTGTTACCAAGGTGAGATATATTGAGTGTCAAGCAGTGTAGTTGCAGCACTATTGTATTTCATACACGGCCAGTATACATACTACACTATGTACAAATTAAACATTTACTGTACTGTTAGTATTTACACTCAGTGCGGTTAACAATGCTATTTTATTCCAAAGAAATTTCTGCGAGTGGATGTAAATGAAATATGCAGCAGCTAGCCAGTTGTAATAGCTTTGAAAATATTAGGTAAATATGAGAACTAAATATATGGCAAACCCATCTGCATGCACAAAAACTGCGCTTCAGAGTTATGATACATTAATGTAACAATAAATTATGTAATGCTCACTGTTCAGTTATGAGTTAACACACAAAATAGTGAAACACACCGACAACTTTGTAAAGGTAATATCACTCAATTTTACATGTAACTCATTAAAGCATATTGACTTGAACATTTGTTTTATCTAAGGGTTTCTAGAGTGAAAAAAAGGAGGAAAAAACATTAACCTGGGTGGCATTGCAAGATTCTAACCTTCTATTATAGTTCCATTTTATTGGTTTCAATGGCTAATGTATTCTTATACAGATAGCAATCAACAGCTGTTGATGCTGTATATGCATGTAAGTGTTTGCTGCCAATTAATTGTTTATAATAGCTCAAGAAAAGTCTACAAAGATCCGGTATATAAATATTGGACCGCTGGAACCTCAATGCATTAGTTTCCTGCCCACTGTTTGTCTTTTGTCCACAAGTTTGCCAAGATAAGATATACTGCACTTGTTCAGCAAGCCACCATATTGACCGGAAGCAAATTAGGTACACTATAGTATATATGTCTTGATACAGAATTTGTCACCTTGAAAAAAATCAACCATATATTTCTTCAGGGAAGTTTTGTCCGAACATTCCATATCTTAATTCAGAAAAATGAAGGCATAGTTATCTTATTCATACCTTTTGAAAAGGATTAAATTCCAAAATGAAAGAATATATATTTTTATTTTTCTGCTAATGTTAATGTATAACATATCAAACCGAAGAACAGCTACAAACACAGTAATTATACTGTACATTACTGCAGATGAATTGTCCTTACATCATCTCTAAAATTCCTATTTGGGAAGGAAGTCTTCCTGCAGATGGACCATATCCATATGACATAATTGGTTTAGAAGTAGAATTATATGTTATACACAATGTCATAATTAAGATGTTATTTACTGCTTACAGCAGGATTATCAGGATCTGAGTACTAAGACACACAATTGTCTATGGCAAGTTTACAGACCTCCGGCCTACAGGGGAATATAATTTCACTGATTTCTATCGCAAAATACTGTTTCCAAGTATTAAATTATGCATTATGAAGTAAAGACAGATACTGTAATGCACAAACAATGAATTTTATCTGATCTCGGAAAATATTACCATTGCATTCCACAGAATTAAAGAGATACTGTAGCTGTCCATATCTAGTAGAATCATATATTGTAATGAAGACTCCTCATTGACTACTGTATGTAAAATACTGCAATTTGTATGTGAATGATGGTTTAATAGTTTCCAATGTTTGAAGATTTATGGAGGAAAAATAGGGGAACAGATGGCCACAGTTAGTTATCAGCATGCAAATCTCTAGTATAGCAATACTAAGTGAGGTAGAGCATGATGCATTTATAACTAAACACAGATATATTTGGTAAAATATGGTTATTCACATAAATAATATACAAACTGTGCTTCACTAAATATGAATTTTGCATCTATAGTTTTGGGGAATGTTTGCTGATATATATTGCACGATATTGATCAGATAAGATTATGGGCTACATCACAATTTCACCAAGTCGATCTACCCAGTATTAATACTTTAATAATAATAATAATAATAATAAACAGTTCTTATATAGCGCAACTTACAATAAAGTCTCGCCGCGCATTAATATCAAAAATACTATCGAAACTGATCATACTATGAGATACTTCCAGATGATGATGAGAATTAGTAAGTAATTAATGACTGTTGATTAGATTAAAAACTGAGCAACTGATTCAAGCCGATTTTGCAATTTC
This sequence comes from Apostichopus leukothele, assembly GCA_010014835.2. Taxonomy (NCBI): domain Eukaryota; kingdom Metazoa; phylum Echinodermata; class Holothuroidea; order Aspidochirotida; family Stichopodidae; genus Apostichopus; species Apostichopus leukothele. The sequence continues at coordinate 6,022 of JAAAKB020301968.1, forward strand.
CTCCATTTGTGATTAACACTTATATACGGTATAACAAATGTATGCCAGGGTCGATATGTTCAGAATTAAAAAGTCGGTGTGGTGAAAACATCTCGGAGAGTAACGTACGGATCAATTGCAATCTATTTTCTGAGCAATAGTTGGCAAGTGTCATAAATTTATCGTAATTTAGCGACAAAGCACAAAAGACACTTTAAAAGTATATGATTATACTGCCTTGAGCGTACAGAGTGACCCATTGCAATCGTGCAGGGACTTCCCCGAAGCAGTTGATAATAATCTAGTAAAGTGCTGCTGTTGTGTCATCAGATATTTATCTGACAGTAAGCCAAATTATGCCACAGCATTCTACTGTATGTACCTAATTGTATTGAGTTTTTGCCAAAGATGCAATCACAACTGTGGTTGATTAGTTATTTGCTCGAGAAAGGAACAATCAAATGTTAAAGCTGAAAAGGGAGAAGTCCCAGAGTACCCAACTCAAGAACTTGCTTTAAAAGTTTCGAGTAACAGCTATCAATTACTTTCTCAGCTATAATGAAAATGTAAGAAATGACCATTTTCTCCACAAGTTTTTGTTGAACTTTTAACAGAGACCAAACAGCTACACGCCATGAAAAATGAAAAAGAAAAAAATACATATATATATATATTAAAAAAACTAAAAATAAATAAAAAAACAGAAGAAGAAACTCTAAACCAGATTACTCTGCCAGCTAGAATAGGTTCCAAATTTTAAATGATCAAACCTTTAAAAGGATCCATGAATTTCTTAATATGTCATAAAACAGCAACAACAAAATAGAAACATTTGAGTCCTAGCAATGTTTTATTTGGCTATTGCACTTGTCAAGATATTCAGATTTCAAGAAATGTTAAATGTCTGGAATGTTCCATTGTAAGTCTTATGTAGTGAGTTTTGTGTTTTATGTGAAACAACTGACATAATCGTCATCTGTGTGCTACATGGACTACTTAATCCAGCCACATTCATCAAAGAGCCGAAGATGTCATTTCTCAAAATCAAATTAGAACAACACCTGGACTGATGGCAGTGTTTTTTGTTAACAGTCTACTTGAAATCAAACTTAATTTTTGTGCCCAAAGTCACCCTTTAACTCCAAGGCTTCTGAATTTCTGACACCTTGAGAGATTTTACCCTCCCTCCGAGATTAGTTGTGTAACGAGAGCCCTATCAAAGTCTGTTTATTGCGTGAAATGTATCACAAACTTTGACGTAAACATATACTTTGGCAAATTCGGCCTGACGAAAATTGGGTTATACTGATAATTTTTGCCTGCAGATAGAATTCTATAATGGTACCTAATGCCTCATCTACAAAGAGATCACATTTCTGTGTCTATGTTTGCTTTCATCATAATCACCTTCATTTCAGACAAACTCAAACAGTATTTTGCAACCAATATGGAGATTTATTTATAAAGAGATCATCGTCAAAACTGTAATGAGAACTTGCAGCAATAAATTGTTACTAAGTATAGTATTGCCAATATCAAATCTATGAAGGATCCAATCTTTTTTTATATATTGAAACTAATTATTACTTCTAATTAATCTGTATTATCTTAAAAGATTGCAGAGCCCCATCTTGGGTGAAAAGACGAGCTTTATCCGTACAGAACGCACCACTTATTTGAGCGAAGCATGGATTGATTGAGAGAAAAGTGCAATTACGTTGTGAAAATTCAGCATGGAAACCCAGGCGACTGCAAATCAAATTTCAGACATAAAACTGACAACATGAACAGGATGTTCTTTTTTCCTGGTTATACCAACTGCACTTATTACAGTTATTCTGACAAGTCAACGAACAGTGGCCCCCGGGGGGCCTACAGATTGATCAGTATTGATCTAGCAGATAGATAAAATGAGCATCTGGTGACTTCCCCTAAGGCATGGATAGGTGAAAATATTAAACAAGGTAGACAGTACCTTCCAAAAGAGCCTCTTTAGTGCAAAGTACTTTTCAGCTGCGTTAGTCAACTCTTGTATGAGAGAGAAGAGAGTCTCCATTGACCTATCAGAGTTTAGGATTTCTTGTTTCAACTGACTGAACTGATGTTCTAGTTGTTTACTGGAAAATAAATTAAAAATGGAGAAAAAACAAGAAAATGAATTGAAAGAAATGTAGTAATGTTAACTGGAAATTTTGGTCATGAAGATGAAAGCCACCATTCAACATTAGGTATAATGTTTGGACAACATTGTTTTTTGCTGTATCGGGTCCTACTATATTTTGCCTTTTAATGTTATACTCAACTAAATTGAACATTATTTCATTAAAATATTCATAAATATTTATGATATAAAATTTGTTACCCTCCAGTTCATCTCTCTTAATTTGTCTCTTAAATCTTGATTCACCAAAGTTACTACAAACTAAAATGATTGAATCAGGGAGACTTTAAATGCAGTATTTTGGTTATTTTTTTTTAAAGGAGGGTGCTCTTCTCAGCCGTAATGTACAGATACCTGTGGATGACTATCAAATACAGTTGTAATGTGTGTTAATTACACAAATATGCATCGGCTATTGTCATTGGCTGTTACCGACATTCTACAGTGTTGACTAACCTTGATGCAGATGTGGTATTTATCTTCAACCTCTCAGCAACATCTTCATCAAGGAGTAACGTTGATTTCTGAGAAAAATATGCAAATTATGAACATCGTGATTAAAGCTGTCACAAGAGTACACTCAGTATGATCACTAGATAATATTACCTCACGTCACAGGTCAATTTGCAAGTCCTTGTACAAGTTTGTAAAAGTAATTTGGCATGTACTGCACCCATTATCTACAGTCAGTTAACCAGAGCTGTTATATACAGTGGGCATGTTCCTCCCATGGTGCAATGGGCTAGCTCACATGTCAGAATCATGTCATGAAGCATATGCTGGGCTTCAAAGCAGATCCCTCGGATTAGGTCACTATTATTAGGGTTCACTCCTTGGAGAATGTCAACAAATATGTTTCTTGCCAAGATCAGATGCATGCAACATGTCAGCCATATAAATCCAGTCCTCCGGGAGTAATAAGTAATTTATTTTCGAGAGGCATGTCACTAAGTACTGTACAGTTTTCATATGTTCATATGGACGTATCAAGATTTATATCATGAAGAGCATTTCAATAGAGCTACTTGCCTAGACATATACCATGAATCACTTCACAAGGTTATCAGTGCATAAGAAATGTGACCCCTAGAAATTTGTGCTGTAATTTGTAGCTGCATGTGCATATAATGAGGATATGGGGATGGGGGATGGGGAGAGTGTTATTGAAATTGCTTGTGATGTCAATGCCTGCATGTGAAAATCATCAATTTAAAAACTATTGGGGTAAGGCCATGCATGGGCCCTCGGTGACAAGGGGCCCCACTAGACCCAACACAACAAATTATCATCACATCACGGAGCATATACAGGTAGTATGTATGGCATCAAATATAAATTTACAACACAAGGTTACCATCACATTATCAAACATGCAGTATATATGATATCATGCCAACATCACCAGATCACAATACATACAATACAATACATCAAATCACAATACACATCACTAGGTAAAGAGGATCTTGAACCACGTTGCCAGATACAATTTGAGCATTTAGCAAGCTCTTGATATCACTGTCCTGTAGGTAATAATCACCATGCATCATAATTGCATATTTGGCTTGGTAAAACACCAAATAATATATAATATCACAAGGAAATTTGTTGTCTGATTTAAGGGGAGACAGCCTTGTAAGAGAGGAATGTATTAAATTTATATACTTAATCATGCAGAATATATCACATGATAAGCATCACACCATCAAACTATATGTAGAGTAATACCATGCATGTAAAAATTTAAGCAACCAGTAAACTTAATTTTATAAATTTGCATTAAATATCAACTTACGATAGTCAGGTTATTCCAGGAACTTCTTAAATGCATGAGGAAGGGGGATGACTGAGATAAAATGAAAATATGCATTTCCAAGAAAGCCTTCTTCTTCTTCTTTACAACGGACGTGAATTTCGATTTCCTATTTCTACCGGTAGTGTCTTCATTGTGGTAGGATTCTGAACTCAGAGACCTTCTCAGAAGAGGCACGTTATTGTTATCTTCTTGTAGAGTTGACGGAAATTTGAAGGGCTGTTTGGAACGTGTATCGTTAACGTTATCGGGAGAGGGCAGGCTTCTATAAGTGGCTGGAGGTGATGTCGGAGATTGTGGGTCTGTTTCTTCCCTACTGACAGTCATCGCTGACATCTTAGAGGTCAACTGGTCATCCCCCGGTGGTCTTTGCGGCAATGGCCGAATTATATCCACCGTGGATAACCTCCGTTTGCTCTGCTCGGAACTGATGGAGCCGTTGGAACTCTCGATACTACTGATGGAGCTAGTCCGAGAGAGTTCGCTCCAATTTGAAGACGGATATGATACTGACAGTCGGTCCTCATCAGAGTCCAACGAATCTACTTGCTGAAGATCCTTCAACATCTTCAACTCTGATTCATCAAAGCTTCGATGGAGTTTGGCCGTCTGCTTCTGAAGTTTCAAAGACTTGCTATCTCGTTCGAATTGTTGACTGGAGCGTCTGGTGTTCCCATTTGGTTCGGTGACAAACAAACCTGGAATATCGTGATCAGCCTCCTGGTCACCATCTACCGCTGAAACACTGCCCTCCTCCTCACATGCTTCTAGCTGCCCGTCATTTTTCTTGTCCGATGTCTTCTTCGATGGCTTCTTGTAAACTACCTGAATATGTTGAGCATTCTCTCGTTCCTCTCCATTAAGGAATTCGGGAAACTCGTTTACCTGAGAAGAGTAAAATTAGATTTCTTTTAATACGTTTGGATTTTGTTTGGTTAAATCTGTTTAATACTACTAGAGAACATCGTCTCCTTTTCATGGACAATATGAGCAAACAGAATTGTGTTCTTCGATTCTCTGAACTGATATATTTAATATCTTCCCACATCAGCAGACACTTATTAAAATATGATTCTGTACTGTAGCTATCCCATCTCTCTCACTGTATGCCTCATTGCACCTCACTGATTGAGGTATGTAAATCAATCTCTGTATTGTTGCCATTAGCGATACAACTAAACATTCATAATCCTTATAACTCACATGATTTGCATATCACCAAAGATAAACTTACCGATCACCTCACAACCAATGCACTCTCCCTGAACCATGTCTAGGGTGACCTAGCAACCGTTTGACATGGATTTCCCACAATGACCACTCACCTTCGGTCAACCTACTGTACAGTATACCTATTTCTCTTTCTATCATCATAAGTGTTTAATAGTTTTATGTTAAACGGACATTTCAAGTTTATATCTCTGTGTATCTCATATTGAGGGAAGCAAAAGGGAATCTTGATAAAGTCATCTTCCAGTGGCTGAAGTTTATCAATAAAATTGCAAACATTTTTTTTGGGGGGGAATATTCAGGTCCAGAATTTAACCACATCTGCATCTGCATAGCAGATTGCATGGTGATTGATAAAGACTAACGTTTTCCAAATTTGATGATAATTAGTGGAAGTTTGGTAATCTGGCTAATTTATGCAATGTTTTGTGAGATAAATTTGCACAATCCCAAAAAAGTACAGCTGCAATTCTTTGTTGATTTTAAATAGGACTCAGCAGTTGATTTCTACTTCCCAAAGACAATGATTCTATGCATTATCTGTAAGATTTGACTATTGAGCAATCAACGATGACGTCTTTCATTTTAATTCAGAGACTGTGACTTTGAGACAAAAATTTGGAAGTACAGCCACATCCAAATTTTGGTGGTCGTATAAAAATTAGTAATAAAACACATTTAAGAATGTCGTACCTGAATTTCTATTTAATTTTTCATCTTTCCTTTTCTCGCGATTGTAATAGCAAATTATATGTACATGTCACTTGTTTGATACTGTACAAGCTGTCTGTACATGTTTGTTCTTAGTAAGAGTGCTAAAGTTGTGAGTAGCCAGGTAGGCAAGACAGGGATATAATCTCTAATTTCTGTTGTGGTTTTATTATTTTTAAGTAATTCTTCGTTCAGCCTCCAATGCCATTAACACTATATCTTAACAATATTTTCCTGAGGAAGGATTCGTCAGAATCAAAGTTGCATCGATACTAATATACTTTCTAAAGTCAAGATAATTTTGAGAGAAGCCAAGCGAGGAGCGTGTCTAACTTTATTGCAGATTTTGATCAATAATCATTTGTAAATTTCTTTGGAACCAGCAAAACGCAAAATCATTACTTTATATCTCCGAGTGCAGCAATATACACAATCCCACTATTATACAGAGTACTGTACTGTATGCAGCATCAATATATATGATATAATATATAATATTGCAGTCTATTGATTATTTAAGTTCATTCCATATATATGTATCCAGCTATAGCTAATATTTCTATCCAAATATATGTCACTGCAGGTTTCCAACACTGGGCAGCAATATACGTTACTTGCATACATCACTCCCTGCGAACAGAAAAACCAACTGGTTTATTTATTAGTTTTTTTTTTCTTTCTTTCTTAAGAAGGAGCAAGGTAACAGAACAAGATCAATACTGGCATTGTTGCCTTCAGGCTGGCCTTTAACAAGCTGCAATACTGCTATTTATAATCAATAAAAAGTAACTTCTTTATAATCTCTTTCTTGTGCCCAAGGGGATGAATCACACTGTGTTTTATTACTGTTTACACAGAGCCATCCTCAAGCGATAAATTGCACTGGCAAGAGATTTAAATATTTAGCTAAAAATTATGTACAGCTTACAGTACTTTGCACCTGTATATATATAACGTCAGAGGCTCTATAATATTTATTCTCTCATGTGACAATTGGAATCTATACAGCACTCCAGATGAAACAACTATGTACGTAACAAGCACTTTACTATATATATGAAAGGTCCATTACATTTTAATAATGTGCACTGTTCCTTTCAAAAATGGTACTTTATGCTTTGATAAAAAATAGCTCATTTTCCAATTGGTCACTAATTTTCCCCAATTTTACTTTCACCGAATTAAAACTTCCAGTATTGATTACCGCTGTAGTTCACTAATCATGTATACACTCACTGAGAAGTTTTCACCAAATTAAACATCTAATTGGCAAGGAATTAATGATTCTGTTGGGATAAAATGACACTTGTCGGTCCAATACTTTTAACCTTTATTATTATTATCATTCAAGTATCTCAAAAAATTAATCCTTTTTTTCTGTTAATTGAAATCATTTTAAGATGACTATCCAAGATGCGTACAGTAATTACCTGTATTGGTATGTATTATGTTTTTACCTGTATTGTTATGTATTATGTATTACTTGTATTGTTTGTGTTATGTAATTACTTGTATTGTACATACATGTATTACCTGTATTGTTATGTAAATGTATTGTAAACCTGTATTATTTTGTATTAATACATGTATTATATTACCTGTTTTGTTATGTATTATGTATTACCTGTATTGTTATGTATTATATATTACGTGTATTGTTTTGTATTGTTACATTACCTGTTTTGTTACATAGTATTACCTGTATTGTTATATGTATTATGTATTACCCGTATTGGTTTGGCATTAAAGACAGATTATGCATTCCATAATCAACACACATGAAACCTGTTATGACTGTTTTTTTAATCATCTCTGGCTTTAATTAACAGCTGGTTCCATACAATCACATTTTTTTAATGAGGTGCTTCTTTCGCACATGAATTCACCTTTTTGTAAAGAATCCATGTGCAGAGTTAAATCAATAAGTCAACATGGACAAGGCTTGGTCCTATATACACACATTGCCGGCCAATACACTAGTGTATATCATAAATGCCCTGGATTTCAATGTCATAATGCTTCTTCCTTCTTACTGTAGCATGTTCATATTACAGATAGGGTTAATACTGAAGACCGGTATAATTGTGCAAGAAAATTCAGTAATTACAACTTGCAGTGACAGATAAAATCCCAAAACTTCTGGGTTTGGGTATTTACAAGCAATGATACTTGTCTGTCTCAACTCTACTATTAAAGTTCTGATCTACTGTACCTAGCCTATACCCGCTTAGCTGTCAGGTCTTCGCCCCGATTGAACCCCCTGGGCCAACACCCATCATCTCTGTCTGTCTCAACTCTACTATTAAAGTTCTGATCTACCTAGCCTATACCCTCTTAGCTGTCGGGTCTTCGCCCCGATTGAACCCCTGGGCCAACACCCATCATCTCTGTTTGTTTCAACTCTACTATGAAAGTTCTAATTTACCTAACCTATACCCTCTTAGCTTATGGATCTTTGCCCCCATTGAACCCCCTGGGCCAACACCCATCATCTCTTCCTTCTGAATAATGTAATTAAGTTAACAAATTGTTCACATGTCTGGTAACAGGTTTCCATTTTCATTCTTCAGGAATCATTTTGAAATGAAACAGTACTACTTTAAAGTGTTTCCCTATAGATCACTTTCGACTGAGCTGAAATGAAAAGCTATGTACTTGGATGGCAAAGAAAATTAGACAAGTAGTTTTAAATTGTAATGTATCTCGTCAACAAATTAAAAAATGAATTCCCCAACCTAACGGTAGCAAGGGAAAGATAACCATGTCATACTAATGTTACTGTTAATGCCAACCACATTATTATGAAATTTAGGTTTGAAAACTTGCAATGCAACAAATTCCCTCAAGATGCTTCTTTTTTATTAAATGAGATTTTGTTTTTCTACATGCTCAGAGGCAGACTCAATGGAAGAGATGACTGAGGTGGATTATTACAGATCTAGGTGGATTATTTCATATAATAACAACACATACATTAGAGCTGTTAAGTTTATGCATCATTTGGTGTTTAAATCTACAACATGAAATCATGTTTCATTAAGCATCATTGTGAATTTTCATGCCTTAATGGTATAAGACTAAAGGATCAAAGTGACATTATCCAGGCAAGTGTACTGCTCAAATTCCAAAGTCCTTCTTATAATGTACACTCTTTCAATGAGGAGCAATGTTAGTATGAAGCTTAGACCAAGGTTCTAAAGCCAATATGATTTATTGGATATTAGAAGAAAAGTAACTAAATTTTAAAGAAGAAATTTTGACTTGTGACAGTGCAGTTAAATGAGAAGGTATTGATCAGCACTTCTTGGCAGTCTGTATTATCATCCTTCCAACAGCAGTCCTGATTAAACACACATGTGCTCCTCCTGTGCACAAGCATACAACATACTGTACAGAAAGTAGTGGAAATTTTCCACTCATGAATATTCAAAGTCAGTTTTTCCTTGACCAATTGCACTCATGAATATTCTAATGCAATTAGCATCAGAATACATATTCATGAGAATGTCAATAATACAAAGTACTGATATATATGTATGTACTTGACCAATTGCACTCATGAATATTCTAATGACCAATTAGCATCAGAATACATATTCATGAGAATGTCAATAATACAAAGTATGTAACATAATTCAAAACTTACAAGTACATTCTGACCTATCTTAAATTCTGAAAAAGCTACATACCTTACATATATTGTAAATCATGCAACAAGACTGATTGTATATAAGGACATGCAAGCACAAATGACTTTAATGGAATCTTTTAGTGGCAGTCTATTGGGTAAATGAAAAAAAAACTCCATAAATTTTCCATCGCCACAGTCCTAGTTCAGGGATTTTCATCCTTTGATTCAGGAGAAGTGAATTTTTGAACCTCGCTCCAACATAATCATTTATATTTTGAACAGTGAAGAACGATGGGCGACGGTGACGTCAACGCGGCACTTCGAACGTTTTGGGCACTGCAGGGGCAATATCATGAGCAAGCTATACACTGTTAGCTGAATATTTTGGAGAGTTAAAAAATTCCAGAATTCCATAACTAGTTCTTCTTCATAATATATGTTGTTCAGATATTTGTAATTTGAGAGATTTCTTGAATCACAGCTGTACACGAAGTCTATACACATTACTGTGTATTATATCAAGGCCAAGTTTAGAGTGAGATCTGATCGAGTCTGACCAATGTGCTGCACTGTCGTCACATGACAACTTCAGTCACGTAGATTAAAATTTTCTGGCAGGACGGGCCAACATTTCAAGCATTCTATGAC
>JAAAKB020302079.1:0-16166 GCA_010014835.2 Apostichopus leukothele
TCACGTTTCATTACTGTCTGCATTTTGTAGCGACAAGAGAAAAACTTCACTTGCAAGCAACGGAAAGTTAACTTTTTCAGAGCGCTGCAGAACATAACAAAATACATACATATACTGAGGAAGACGCATACATGAGTAAACTTGGTAGAACAATGCCAAACTGTGTTGACTTAGCTGCAGATACTCAGCAATGCCCCCCCCCCCTTTCCCCCCTAAAAAAAACTTTAAGATCATCATACACATGACAGAAACTAAAAGAATCAGACTGAACAGCTGGTTTGCAGATGTTCCCAATAATGTTAGTATTTCTTGTGTACAGTTAACATTCCATTCGCTATGTAGTTCCTCCAAATAACTTTATCGATATACCGCATCCCTCCTTCAGGTGTTAAAATTTCCCTGCTTACTGTCTTCTACACATAGTAGTACACACCTAGGCTAGCTTTTAATTAATATTTTGGAAGCAACATGTAGCCTAAAAGTTTGAAGGTGTTTGCCACTTCATCCAACAGCACATTTTGCTATTCCAAAGTGTCAAATAAGCATATACAAATCATGACATCAGGTGCACCTGTTAAATCTGGAGGTTTGCTGCTACAGTGCTAGCATTGGCCTAGGCCTTTCAAAGCCTAAGCCTAGTTAGCCTACAGCTTAGCATTACCGTCGGCGTTAGGCCTAGGCAATGTCTAGGCCTACAACTTTACAAGGCTTGAGAAGTTCAGTTGCGCTTTAATTATAAACTAAATGACCTCCTTCAGTTAGTTTTTTGAAGGCCTGTGTTGCAAGGTTATACTGTCTGTAGGCTGTTTACATAGGGCATAGCCTAAGTATGTAACTGTAACATTTCAGTTTAGGTTTTAGTCTGACTTTCTGATTGTAACAGACTTAAGTTACAGGCCTAGGCTTGTACTAATACTCATAGTGTACTGTACAGTAACTAATACTTACACTCATTTACACGAATGTCTGTTATCGCGTTAGGCCTACGGTCCAGCTTCAAAGTTCAACTTCCGAGCAACTTCAAGATGATGGTTTGTAGCGCATAGGAGTCAGGATAAGCACTTTGTCAATTAATTGAAGTCGTTAGTATGCTGTCCGTCATAATTGTTTCTAAGGTTAGACCTAAATGCGAATCTGAATTTCTGTTATGCACTATTTCATTCTAACGGTAACTACGCGTATACGGTGTAGACGTATAAATATATGCAGTTACTAATCATCATCGAACGAACACAGCGAACACAGCAGTGTGCGAGCTTGTTCCGTATAGAAAATCTACACTGAAACATGTACCTGTCTTGCCTATCGTCGATCAAATTGGTCACAGAGTTTATGATTGGTCGAACCAAGCAGTGATACCAGACTCTTATTTTCAGTCGTTTATAATATCTGAAAATAAAAGTGTGATTGCGCAATATAGTTTCATGATTTTCACCGCGGCATGTATTGTTGATTCGAATTATCAATTCAACCATGATCGGGTCATTCTGTTGAAAGCTTGTTCGATTTAATGCAGATGATTATATGGCGTTAAAGATTCCAAAAGTGCGGGAGCTTTATTAAATCTATGTACAGTTCCGCGAATTAGAAAAGAACTATTTCAGTGGAGCCTAACATAACAACATAAGTTTTCGGTAAGTTAGGCCTATGATAACGTACTGGCAGTAGTTAAACGAAACTTCGTCCGCACGGCGCATCATGTAGAGATATATATGTTTCTCAATTTGAAAATGCAACAGATGATGATCTCGTTCCTGTTTTTTTTTCAGAAAGTATCAAACCCAGAAGATTTTGGCTTCCTGTTCTGTTACACTAAACTTCAAATTAAACATTTGGTGTTCAATTCTATCGAGTATCAATGTGAATTATGATATGTGTAGGTTATTTGTTGTGTAGTCTGCTCAAGACATGTACAGTGATGAATCACAGCCCACTTAAGCGGAAACCAATCTGACTTTAGGCTGCTTATTGTTCTGGATGAACCAGTCAGAATTTGGTATTTTCACAGCCACACATTCTGTGAAATATTTCTGGCCTACTACATTCAAGAGAAAATACTGAACAACGCATCATATATAATATAAATTCACAGTACAATTAAGGTGATCAGCATACTATTTATTTAACAGAAATTTTGGCAAAATAGACAAAATAAACGCTGATTTGTTGTAACCAGAATATTCTGTATACTCATACTTTTCTTGTAACCAACATGGCAGTTTTTTTTAATATATATCTAGATAGTATGTTTGTATGTGTGTTTGTGTGAGTAAATGTAACATTCAGTAAAGCTGGATATTAAATATTGAAATTCTCAAAGAATCAATCAAGAATTTTTGATCTTTAAGATAATGAGAGAATATATTAATCTTGGGACTAAATGTTTTATACCCTTTCTTAATTTCTTTTCTCTGCATAAAGCAATCAATGTAGTTTGAATTTTCAACTTAATGAGCCCATCGTAGATTTGAACTGATTGCATCAGAAGGTACTGGAAGGCTGCTAAAAAGGTAAAGTCATTACAATGTATTTTATAAATACTGTCAATTTAATCAAGATTCTTCAAATGTCATATCTGTGCTACCTCTTGTTTTGCAACATTACACTTGGATTTGGTCACATATACTCATGCAACGTGGTATGGAGGAAATGTTCAACAATGGTCTTTAGTAAAGATGTCAGTGAATGCTTTCCATGTGAGAGGGTCACTTCTAAAATTACAATGCATGTTACAGCTGTGTTTAATTGCTCACAAAGCTGTTAGTAATCCAATATAGTACATGATGTCTTTTGTTAAGAATCAGATTTAAGCATTTTCGTCCCACCCATCCCATCCCATAACTAATATTATGGTGACAGAGACATCCAGAATTACACTGGACAGTCAGACAATTCAGTGGACTGTCCTCTATCGGGCATGACCCCCTCTCCAGATACATGCATGGCCAGCATTACAAAGTAAGGATTACAAGCAAAACTAAAGCAATCAACGTTCAATATCATTTATAAAATCCTACAGCTGCACATTTGAAAGTTCTGCTTGTATGTATACTGTACTAGCCTCTGTTTATGAATGTACATCTATGTATTCACATTTACATAACTTTAATATGGTCATTTCCATCTTCACACTCACAGTACATATGTCAGTACCTTAAAAATGATTTATGTAACCTGTATGGTTTACCACTTGGTTTATGACTGGAATCCAATGTCCTCTTGTCGTATTGTTTGATGTGTCATTGGAGCATGGGGAACATAATCCAGGCTTAAAGTTAGTGGAGACTCAGGACAATATTTTAGTACAGAGTAGTTTGTTCTTATTTCATAATATAAGTAAGAAACTGAATAGTACAATAAGGTGGCCTGGTGACATAATTGTCCCCAGGGCCCTACCTGGTTCTCAATGCCTCTGGATGTGTCCTCCATTTTGATGTCATTTCATTGGCCACTCAAATATTCATATATTTATATGTGTGTGTAAATATATATATATACACTCCCATTTGCAATCATGATATGGTAGGGATACCATCTTGTTATCATTTCATTGTGTTTAAAACAGCTATCTGCATTCAACTTTTTCCAACTTCTTTACTGTTCTTTTCCAGATTTCCAGTTTGCATCTAGATTACAAAGAACTTTAAAGAAGTTATTACTGGACGAACAGAACATGGATGACTATGAAAAAAGGTTTACAAAATTTTAAGTTCTTGTTGGATTTGATAACAGTAAATAACTACTGATTCCCTAGAGTGGACAAGGATAAATGATCCTTTTGCTCATGCATTCTAGTGGCTGATTTCTGCTTCATAACCATAGTCCACTTCTGATGAGATTCCCTTGACCACACCATTCATACTTTTTTATTCTTTGTCTGACAGAAAGTAACAATCAGCTGGGAGTTATGCTCTACGGTTCATAATACTAACCACTTAAGTCCAGAATTCATCTAAAGCAAAGTAGGCTTGTCTTGGTACCCATGAAACTGTGGTCTGCATCAAATATTGATGTTTGCTTTAAGAAGCAACAGGCTTTTTCATTTTGAGCATTTTTCGTTATTTCAAGACAACAAACAAACAAAAATAATTTCTTTTCATGTGCATTTGAGGTTAAGGGAAAAAGAGAAATTTAGTTCACAAATGTAATGTGCTGCTTGAAATTAAAGTAATGCCTTCCATCTTACAGGCTTGTGGTGAAACTGTAGTCCTACTCATATTGTAGCATAGTTGCCTGTACTCAATACTTACCCAATTGGATGTGCACTTGTATTCATTGCATAATGGCAACCTAGTGTAGATGCTAAAAGGAAGATTAAGTACTTGTGCTAGTACTCATTCTGGTACTCATACCGTTGTACTTGTAAAACAAGCCTGCCAGTTTGTAATCTCAAAAGCAGTATATTGTTCTTCCCTTCCAAATATTCGGTGCCTGAACGACATTTTTATGGTCTAATGTGTAAGGAATTCACAAGTGGTGTTTGTATGTTATTGCATACTTCATCCGTATAAACAGCATCTCAAGAAAGGGAACAGTATTTAAAATATCTAATTCTTGGGATCTCCGTATGAGCCCAGACAGATGGGTTGTCTTTTTGTTGTCAGAGATGAATGGTCAATTATTGTCTCAGAACCACTGGGTGCATCTTAATAATTTATGTCAATTCCTGTACATACATATATTTGTGGAGTGTGTTTTTAGTCATTTTAGTTAATTGACCTCTAGAAATATCCAGTACTGAAAAAAATTACATCACTGTAAATTTACTCTCAGTAATTGTGTTTTTTTTGCAGATGTGCCAGCTGGCACAAACTAAAATAAAACTTTCAACTTCCTAGAACTAGAACACAAATGTGATAATGTTTTTGTCATCAGACCCTTCACAATCTGGTCTCATTTGGTTTAATTTTGATGTTTCTGTATTACAGTTTGATTACTTCTTACTTTTTTTTTCTCGTCTCCTCCTTCTGGCAGATACAAGGAGGTAGCAGAGATTCTTGACGAAAGATTAGAGCCACACAGAAAGGCTGTTAAGATAGTAGAGAGATTGACAGAGAAATCTGTGGATGAAGATTTCTTCAAATCTTGCGTAAGTTGAAAGACAGTTAAGTAATTGAAGATTGATGTATTTACTCCCCTGGTTGATATTAAATGTGTTAGTGAATTGAGAAAGCATCAACTTGACATTATAATCAGCTTTAAGAAACTGAGAAATGGTATTTTTCATTAGTTCTGGGAATTTTAACTAGAATAAATATAATTCGACTACCTTTCACAGGGATTATATATCCTTTTGACCTAATATATTCGTGCAACAGACATGTAACTACATCCATTTCTCTGCCAAAACAAGGGATGGTAGTTAAATGCAGATTGTCACTTACTCTGTAACATTTTCTGTATTCCAAAAGATTAATTTATCTCTACTATCAACATTTGTCAAAAACTTTGTAACTCACTGAATAAGTTCATTCCCTTCAGCACGTAAAAGTTATTTCAAGAATTTTTTTGTTTCAGCTTTGCTTTATAAAATCGTAAAATGGCCCATTCTATTAGTTTTCCACATTGTTCTTCCTGCTAAAATATTCCTGCCAGTTATGCTGGCTGGATCCAAGAAGTACTGGTATTAATTTCAATGTCTGCAATATAAAATGCGAGTAAAGTGTAAGGAATGTGCACATACAAAACTGTTTTCCCCTTTTTACCTTGTTGTAATCAAAGTGATATGCCTGGAGCTAATATTTAGTACCAAAGTATTTCAAATGAGGGGAGGGAAAGGGGGGTGGGGTTCAGCTTACACACTACTTTGGGAAAGTATCATAACAATTTTTTTTCTCCTGAATTCAAGATACTGTCATTGAAGCAAGAAATGTTTACAATGTGAAGTCTTCAACAACTCACAGAAAAGTAACTCAGCGGCAGTCTGGAGATGATTGGGGCGAACATCATTTCCTTTAGTGCATATTACTGATACGTTCAAGATTATGCTATGAACCCAAAGCTTTATGATGAAGTGCAAATTTTTATGATTAAGACTTTATCTTCTTTGGGAGTTTGCACATGATGATCTCTGGTGATGTAACTCATTCTGTTTACAGATACTTTCAGAAATTTTAGAATACTTTAGAAAAGATTACAACTCTCCTCATTTAAAATATTAAAAGTTGTATAATGAACTAGAAACAATTTTGCCGTACAGTTTTGATGTCCTTCATTTATTTTTGTGTCTCTTCCTTTCTTTAGGCAACTTTTCTAATGCCATCTCACTACACTGACGCAGTAGAGGAGAGATCTCTGGAGAAGCTCTGTGGCTACCCACTGTGCGATCATCCGTTGGAGGAGACGACGAAACAGAAGTACCGAATATCAATGAAGACAAACAAAGTTTATGATATGTCTGAACGAAAGGTAACTGAACAAAAGGCAGTGGTCGGCTTAAAACTGATCTTGTCAGCCACTCTGATGATATATTTATCCAATCCACAGATTGCAACACTTAAGGACGTGTTGACTCACATGGATATGATAGAAATGTCAAGATTTTAAACAAAAGAACAAAAATAGAAATGTCAAGATTGTAACTAAAAGAACTGACAATTCTACATTCACAGGACCTATCTGCTATGTTGAAATATCCTATCACAAGTAGGCCAAAATCTACCAAGTTTTTATGTGTTTGTTTTCAGTGGAGTCCTTTGCTTCCTTTGATCTATGGTTGAATGAAAAACGTTTCTCGTATATTATAGAACTCTGCGGGCTGCATTAGTAGGGTTGCGAGAATCCTCTCACAGGTTGCAGAAAGTTTGTGGTATGTGAGCAGTTTGCAGCCCACAGTGTGTACTTTTCCCACAAGTGTACTTTTCGCACCTGTGCACTTTTCCCACCCGTGCTTTACCAAGAGAAAAATTGATTTCCTAAAATATGTCTTACGTGTTCTGATTGTAAACAATGTTAGATTTTATTTGTCGAGTAGTATGTTTCAGTGAGGCATATCTCAGCCTGTGAAATTTAATACATGGACCTATAAGTTGATTTACGAGAATGAGATCAAAACTGTTGGATTGTTGTTATCATGAAATGTTGTGTGCACCCTATCTTTTAACCAAGTAGTTACATTGAAAGGTGAAATGCTGCAATTGGTGAGCCATTGAAGTCTGAATCATGTAGTGTGACTTAGTCAAAGACTCTTTGTCGCACTATGGCAGCATTCGACTTTCAATGATTGCACTGAGAGAATAATTAAGTGGATGCATTTTGTTTAGAGGTTTATGACTTTTTCTTGACATATCATAAAAGATTGATAATGCCACAATACCAGATAAGTTATTCCTAGCATTGCCAGTTGTAGCTGACACTGAAAGTGGCTGGGTGTGTTTTATTGCCAGGCATTGTATTGAGATGTGAAACATCAAACAACCTTTTATGGTTAAAATAATGTAAACAAGCTGAAGAATATATTTGTGTTCAATGGGAGGAGATATTGCATTGCAAAACAACCCCTTACATAATGGTAATAATGAAAACCTAGGGTCAGAGACCACAAGAGTATGAGGCATTGCACATTGGAGTGTTTCCAGGACCTACTCTTCTTGGCTGTAAACGAGGCCTGAAGTACTAAAACACAAGAGTGACAGCAATTTGTAAAACAGATATCATGCTAAATAAATACACCACTGAAGGAATCTGAGTGCACATACTGTGAATACTATGCAAATTAAGTCATGAATATTCAAACTCTTGAAACAGACTATTCTCAAGTAGAATATGCATGGCTACAGTTAACACCAACATTATGAATTGATCAAACCAGATGTTTGTATTACTCTTTGAGAGGGACCTGCTGGTATAGTGCAAGTATCCTTGGGTAATTGCTGATTTCATAATTAAATGATCTTTTCTCCTTTTAGTTCTTTTGTAGTCAATCCTGTTTCAAAGCATCAAAGTTCTACCAAGCACAAATGGCTTCATCCCCACTGTGGTCTAGGCCTCGAGAAAAGTGAGTAAATTCTTTCAAAATTCTTTCAAACGATTCCTTAAAATAAAGCATGAAGTGTTAAACTTTTGAAACCTCTTCAATATGTATATGTGAATATTCATATTATAGTGTAAACTGTTACATATCAAAAGAAATTTCCCTTCTTCTGACCCCCAAAATAGCTGTAAAAAACAACTAAAACAATTGATGGTATGAACAGGTGAAAAATTATTGACAACAGGAGGCACAGATGTATTACACACCATAAGTAAAGTATCTAGAGTAATTTTCTTGCAAATATGTGAACATCCCAAGGAACATGGACTTGCTAGAATTCAACAAAGTATTCCAGTGATCTGATAGTGATTTGAAATCAATTTGTACTTATGTGTTTGATACTTTGACAGAAATTAACAATGGTTAACTATGGAATAAAGGGGAAACACCCCCTCCCTCCTCCCCCCCAATAGAACAAAAGTATTTGCAACAATTGTTTGCACCTCGTTATCGTAAGTCATCTCAAGTAATAAGTGATAATATTTATATCTCAAACATTTTGTTTTTCAGACAATTTTTTTTTTTGATTTTTATATAAAGCACATACAGTAATTGAACAGCAATTATTTCAAATTTTTCTCTACTTTTTTCTTAACTACATGAAATCAAATTTGACAAGGCAAGAGAATGAACTAACATCTATATATATCCAAATATGGTTAACGCGCTATATAAGTACTATTTTAATTTTTTTATTTTTTATTTATTATTATCCTGAGCATCAGTTATTTCCAAATCAGTCCAAAAATTTGTTTTTTGATTTTTTGAAGCCTGATTCTAAGTATTAGAATACAATGTTATAAGAATTCAGTTTGATTGGTCCTTTACTCTGTGATATTGTTTACTTTGACATTTTTTGGTTACTTGTAGTTGCTTTTAATTTTCAACAGGCCAGTGGAGATAAAACTTCTTAAAGAAGGTGAAAGGTTGCCCTCTACAGATGAAGCATTAGACAGCATGATCGTAAGACTGCGAGTGACAGAAGATGAGATAGAGAAACCTAAAAAAGAGGCGGTAACCACCGGCGATGTAGACAATTTAATCCAAGATATCTCATATTTAAGACTTCATGATTCAAAAGGCCAAAGGAAGAGATATGAGGAGTTTGAAAACAATGAATTAGAGCAAGAAAGATTGCAAAAAATGAGGGAAAAAGCAAAAGAAACTTTAAGGAAGGATTGCGCCGACCTTGATACAAGTGGACTGGTTGACAAAGAAGACTCGTCTGTAGATGTAGACAATACACCCCTGCACGATAATGGGAAATTACCTACCACCGCTGCGGAGACTGAAGTTAATTTAGGAGGTAGCGGGACCTCAGACAATTCCGAAGTAAATAAGGAGGGGCAGGAGGAGTCTCATAGAAAGGATATCAATCCGGGCATAAAAATCGTGCAACAAGTGAGCCAGTGTTTGACGGAATGGCGAACGTCAAAAACTGTAATATATTTGAACGAGAATAAGGAGAGGAGCGACTCTAGCCAAGCCACTTCTGCAGATGTGAAAATGGACGACGGATCGTCGAGGGGAAAAGAGGAGGGGAAGAGGGGTAAGGTTTTGAGAAATGAGGAGAAGAGAGTGGACGCTGTGATGGATGGGTTGTTAAGTATCAAAGAAGAGAGAGAGGATGAGAGGAATGTACAAGGGGTGGTCACCTACGCTGCATCTAATCCCGTTCCAAATATCGATCAACTAAGAGGAGAAACAGATTTGTTTACTTTAAAAGTGAATCAGTTTTATTCACTTAGGCCGGACAAATTGCAACCCTCCGCCAAAGTAAAGGAGAAGAAAACCAAAAGTTCTGACAAAGAAAAGGTTTGTTTTAGAAGTGTTAGGGTTTTTTTTGCAGTAGGTTTTTCAATGAAATTTACCTTTAATATGATAGTGTAGAACTGATTTGGACTAAGATTTAAAGGTAAAGTTCGATGTACATGAACTGTCCATTTAGCCCCCACATCCCAAGAAAAAAGAGTCTAAAAATAAATAACAATCGGTAAGTACTGAGCTGTTCGGTGGACCTACTGGAAATTGAGAATGGATAAACCAGTAGTATCTGATGTTGGTTGCAATGGTAAATTTTATCATCTGTGAAACATTGATGTACTAGGATAAATCCTGTAAAACTGCATAATAAAGCAGTGTTGGGCCAAATTATCAAAGTTACCATTTTGTGAGTGAAAATATTGTAGGAAATTTTTCCCCCATTCTAAGGTTCATGTTTTTGCACAATGTAAAGTGATATTTTCCCTTCTATGCTAACACCCTAAATTAAGTTCATTCAGTGAGAAAAAAATGGCTGTCCTTCTAGCAATCTCAAAAGTATAGTTTTTTGGTCAGCTGCTGAGATAATCACTCTCTCAAACATTAGGACATTCTTGAAGCAGCAAACACGGTTAGAGTTACAATAACTTGGCAGATGATGACATATCTTAAAATCTAATTTTGGCCAAATATACAACATCAATGTCCTTCATGTCATCGCAAAGCTATTATTTGTCCAAAAAATGAAACAAATGGTGTAAAAATTTGGACTCTTGTAGACCCTTTCAAAAATAAACAGGAAATTTATTGTGTCTGTTCATAATTGCATGTCATTTTGTTTTTATGAAATTGCTAACATCATTTGATAACATATATTTGCATATGTGGTCAATGGTCAGTATGACCCTCTTCATTTGTCTTGAATTCAATCAAGCATCAGCTTTGAGTTGGATTTGTCTTTATTTCTTGCAGTCGAATGAACCCGGCAGAAATATCACATTACCCCCAGTAGATTCAAAGTCGCAGATGCAGATTCGCCAGAAAATCTTTCTGAACAAACTACACAAAGTGTAAGTATTAGATGTAAATGACCTTTTCATCTGATCTGGTTTGATCTGTATCAGACTGTTTGTTCGATTGTAATGTTTGTTTGTTTGTTTGTGTGTTGTTGTTTTTGCTTGGTGCAGTCAACTGTAAAGAATTGAATTAGAAGTAAAGCATCTGTGAATCTGATCTGCGATTCACTGTTGGTTTTGTTTGTATGTTCGTGTGTTTGTTAGTTGTTGTTTTTGCTTGGTGAAATCAAACTGTAAAGAATTGAATTAGAAATAAAGTATCTGTGATTGAATCTGATATGCGATTCACTGTTTGTTTTGTTGAATTTTGTTCGTTTGTTTGTTTGTGTGTTGTTGTTTTTGCTTGTTGAAGTCAAACTGTAAAGAATTGAATTAGAAATAAAGTAACTGTGAATCTGATCTGTGAGTAGGATTTTGTTTGTATGTTTGTTTTGTGTGTTGTGTTTTTTGCTTGGTGAAGTCAAACTGTAAAGAATTGAATTAGAAATAAAGCATCTGTGAATCTGATCTGCGATACACTGTTTATTTTGTTGGATTTTGTTTTGCGTTTGTTTGTGTGTTGTTGTTTTTGCTTGGTGAATTCAAACTGTAAAGAATTGAATTAGAAGTAAAAGTATCTGTGAATCTGATCTGCGAGTAGCATTTTGTTTGTATGTTTGTTTGTGTGTTGTTGTTTCTGCTTTGTGAAGTCAAACTGTGAAGAATTGAAATAGAAATAAAGTATCTGTGAATCTGATCTGTGAGTAGGATTTTGTTTGTATGTTTGTTTGTTTGTGTGTTGTTGTTTTTGCTTAAGAATTGAATAAGAAGTAAAGTATTGAATAAGAAGTAAGAATAAGAATTGAATAAGAATAAAGAATTGAATAAGAAGTAAAGTATCCATGGATCTTACATGGGATGGACATTTGTTTTTTGTTTTCTTTTGTATTTTTGTGTTTTTGTCTTTCTTTGTCTTAGTTATAGTTATACCATGATGAGAGCAAAAGCTTTTACCTTGGAAGTTTCAATACCTATGATATCGGAAAGAACATATTGTGTAAACAATGATCTCCATTTTGTCAATTATTCATTTTTTATTTACTGTATGACGATACTTTTCTGAGAACGTTCCGCTTGAAATATTCTCAGCACAATAACGATAATCAGAAATTCATTTTTAAGTGTTTAGAAGTGCTTAAGCGTCATTAAAAACAAGCGACAATGGTACATCATTTTTTGCTCTTTGTCTAAAGTTCTGTCGTTAATAATTTGCTCCACTAATTAATTCTGCTAGACTGATGGAATAGCCGGGGACGCCATACTGCGTTGCCTGGAAGCAATTTCTTTCGTTGGCTTTTGAAAGATATATAATTTTTATAAATTTGTTATTAAGCGATAAAATGTCTACAATAAAGTAATCTAGGTTTTATTATTAATGACTTAACAACTAGTATGTTAGTTTTCCCACATCACTTTGTAACCACGTCGCTGTGAAGTTGGTTTTCAAAGGTTCCTCGGAAAAGCGTTTTAACATTTTTGAAAGATTAACATCCATTATAATGCCATTTTATAAGTTACATCATGAGAGCTCCAAAACTGAAACTCCAATGCACAATGACAACTGAAGAAAGCAAACATGAATATTTTCTATCAGACCTCATATCCTGAGTTTCTAAAGAAGTTAAGGTTTGACAACCTTAGAGCTACACAATGACATATAGGCAATGATTATACTGCCAGGAGTCTTGATATGGAAGGGGTGGGGTTGGTTGGGTTGATGCTTCCAACAACCGTAATTTGTTAAAACAATGACCGATTATTGCAAATACAGATCAAATGAATTGGTTTTTAATATGGCAGCAATTTATCCTAGGCCTGAATATTGTTTTCCTATGATTCTTTTATGCTATTAAGGGAGACGGGGGCATGTGGGAGAAGGTGTGGAGGGGGGGCGGGGATGTAAAAGTCTGATTATGAAGCTTCGTGGAGGGTCCATTGTTTGAAGCACTCAGAGTCTCTTATAAAATATTAAAATATCGCTACAATGGTTAATTCCTTCGAGCCATATCTTTGAAATTTTAAAATACAGATCTGCCATGAGTTCCTTCATCAATCGTTATTATGATTTGATAGTTTGTTGTTCAAAAAAAAACACTTTGAAGAACTTCTCTCGTAATTTTGTAGCCTTCGAGATCTACTGCCGACTCTTGGGATGTCTGTGCAGGATATCAGTGCCAACCTTCGAGACCTCGTCGTGACCTTTAACCTCAGTCCTCGTAACATATCTTTCAAGCCAGCAGGTTGGACCCTTGTCTCCCTCTGTCTTCTTCATATGTGAGTAGATCAATTTACTTTTCATTCCATTTCATCGTTTGTAAAGTTTTAATTGTTCCGCCTCGTTAATAACTTAAATGCAATATGGCATTCGTTGCAAGTTGTGTCGCAGTCATGCTCAGTTTAGTTACTCTGTGACTTCTCTAATATGCAAGAAAAGGATAATCATATCTTAGCTAAGGCATCGGTTTTGCAATGAATTCACATCACAGCTCACATTAATTTCTAAGAGACGAACAGTTGAGAGCAAAGTCTCACTTATACTCCAGATTGAGACATGTGCCTGGTAGGCTAGGAGGCTCCTACTCAAAGCTAAGGCTGTTAGTGCTTGCATACCTGACTAGTGCAATATTGTGGGCCTACATTTTTTGGGGGGCTTTTGTGGGGCAGATTCAGTCTTTCACAAGTTGGAGTTGACCTGCAGCCTGCCTATTGAGAACTCCTGGCCGGGGCCTTCATCGAATTTGCAGCAGATTCTCATCAGCGGCTCCTATGTTACATATAATGTTGTGATTGTCATGAAGTATTAACACACGATCGCACCATCATTTTTGTGAAAAGGATAGCTTCACTGCATCTGTAAACGATCATGCATCTGTTAATAAATTTACTGAATATGAGTCAACTAGGTCACAATTTTTAGTTTAAATAATAAAATTGCAACAAGTTCTTTTAAAAGTTGTCTGATCATACATTCAGATTCAGATGATGAATACATTCATGTCTGATTTCCAAGTTTCTTCCAATGACATAAACACTGTGAAGAGAAATTAAACAAAGTTAATTAAAGAAACACAAATCAACAACAGTAGTATTGAATTGCAGAACACTCTCCCATCTCTCACCAGGCTTGTTATTCTATGGATACATCTCGGGACCTAATATTAAATTTTTTTTATCATTTAACTGAACTGAACACATAGTCCATGTTTATTTCAGTTTGTCTGTTTGTTTGTACCTAAGCTACCAGAATTCAGCTGGTAAAATGCAAATACTCGATGTACAGGAATGTCACCTTAAAATAAATTTCCAGGCGTTGACTTTTAAGATTTCAGTGGGTGATGCATATCATGTGTTATGTGATACTTTTAATGAGCTGTTTTATAACATAAGTCAACCTTTTTCTTACTGAGCCCTTCTTTGGTAACTGCTGAAAATCATGGGTTCGATATTAAAGCCCTTATTGTCAAAGTTCTTGTTGCCAAAATAGCTTATTTTGTGTCAATGGATTGTGAAACACCTTATTAAATTTGTTTGTATCCTGAAGATATACCAAGTGATGGCTCGTTCAGCTTACAGTAAGTTCCTCAAGTCTGTAAATGACTGTGTTGAAGATACCTTTATGCAAGCTACATTGTTGTCAACCCATATGTAAATGTCGCCCTCACTTTGAACTTTTTTAACCATAACTATTCATAAGATATCTGTAATAGCTGTACAATGACATTACTAAGCTTTCAAGATGTGTCTACATGTGTGTGTGTGCATAAAAAGATGCATAACTGTCAAGCACGCTGGCAGTGTAGTCACACTGATGACCTGTAATTCAATATACTGCCCTCTATAAGGCTAATACGTAGCCAAGCCTGTGTACTGGTAGTAATCAAGGTTATCTCTGCATTGACCTACATGTAAAACAAGTTTCTATGGATTTTTATTCTTTTCATTTCAAACACCTCTCCAAACCCAGGGACTGATTATGTTAAATCACAAAGAAGATTCAATGATAGCAGGTTCGGGCGGACGTAACTATTCTTGACACAACACAATATGACAGGATCCTGATTTTATTTAGAGATAAATAAGAAAAATGGAGTTCCTAAATATGATAAGGTTAAACTGTCTATACTACAGCATTAAGAAGGACCCCTCCCCCTTCCCTTCTTCCTCCCCCTCCCTCTGCCCCTGAGATATTGAGGTGTATGAAGAGAGAAATGATGAGATTAGATGACTCATGACTAGTATTTTGTACTCCAGTTATTTCATACTGACTTCATGCACACTTGATTGTTTCATACTGACTTCATGACTGGTATTTTGTACTCCAGTTATTTCATACTGACATCATGACTGGTATTTTGCACTCCAGTTATTTTATACTGACTCTGTGACTGGTATTGTGTACTCCATTTTTGCAAACTGTACAGACTTCATGACTGGTGTTTTGTACTCCAGTTATTCATACTGACTTCATGCACACTTGATTGTTTCATACTGACTTCATGACTGGTATTGTGTACTCCAGTTATTTCATACTGACTCTGTGACTGGTATTTTGTACTCCATTTTTTTCATACTGACTTCATGACTGGTATTGTGTACTCCAGTGATTTCAAACAGACTTCATGACTGGTATTGTGTACTCCAGTTATTTCATACTGACTTCACGACTGGTATTTTGTACTCCAGTTATTTCATACTGACTCTGTGACTGGTATTGTGTACTCCAGTGATTTCAAACAGACTTCATGACTGGTATTTTGTACTCCAGTTAATTCATACAGACTCCGTGACTGGTATTTTGTACTCCAGTTATTTCATACTGACTGTGACTGGTATTGTGTACTCCAGTGATTTCAAACAGACTTCATGACTGGTATTGTGTACGTCAGTTATTTCATACTGACTTTATGCACCCTTGATTGTTTCATGCTGACTTCATGACTGGTATTTTGTACTCCAGTTATTTCATACTGACTCTGTGACTGGTATTTTGTACTCCAGTTATTTCATACCGACTTCATGCACACTTGATTGTTTCATACTGACTTCATGACTGGTATTGTGTACTCCAGTTATTTCATACGGACTTCATGCACACTTGAATGTTTCATACTGACTTCATGACTGGTATTGTGTACTCCAGTTATTTCATACTGACTCTGTGACTGGTATTTTGTACTCCAATTTTTTCATACTGACTTCATGACTGGTATTGTGTACTCCAGTGATTTCAAACAGACTTCATGACTGGTATTGTGTAC